>PVIH01016908.1:0-43856 GCA_004025045.1 Sigmodon hispidus
CACTTTGAACTTGTTAGAAGAGAAAGTGGGAAATACACTTCTACAAATTGGCACAGGCCACCACTTCCTAAATATAACACCAGTGGCACAGGCACTAAGACCAACAATCAATAAGTGGGATCTCCTGAAGCTGGGAAGCTTCTGCAAAGCCAAGGACTCTGTCAATAGGACAAAACGCCAGCCTACAGAATGGGAAAAGATTTTCACCAACCCTACAAGTGACAGAGGACTGATCTCTAAGGTATATAAAGAGCTCAAGAATTTAGATCCCAAAACCTTGAATAACCCTATCAATAAATGGGGTTCAGATCTAAAAAGGGAATTCTCAGCAGAGGAACTACGAATGGCTGAAAGGCACCTGAAAAGTGCTCTTCATCTTTAGCCATCAGAGAAATGCAAATCAAAACAACTTTGAGATACCACCTAACACCTGTTAGATTGGCTAAGATAAAAGGTACAGATGACAGCTTATGCTGGAGAGGATGCAGAGCAAGGGGAACACTCCTCCATTGTTGGTGGGATTGTAAGCTTGTTCAGCCACTTTGGAATACAATATGGAGATTTCTCAGAAAATTGAGAATCAATCTCCCCAAGGACCCAGCAATACCACTTCTGGGTGTATACTGTAAAGAGGCACATTCACACTCCAAAGGTATTTGCTCAACTATGTTCATAACAGCATTATTTGTAATAGCTAGATCCTGGAAACAACCTAGATGTCCCTCAACTGAAGAATGGATTAACAAACTGTGGTACATCTACACAATGGAATACTACTCAGCAGTAAGAAAAAATGATATCCTAAAATTCACAGGCAAATGGATGGTTTTGGAGAATATCCTCCTGAGCGAAGTATCACAAACTCCGAAAGATAAGCAGGGGATGTACTCACTCACTAGTGGTCTCTAAATAAACAAACAGGAAAAAAAGCCAAACATGCCCAAGCAGCAAACCACAACCACTGAACAGCTTGGGATCATAAACACCCTGGACGGACCCTTCAAACCCCAGTCCATCTATAGGAACACCTGACTCACTCTTGAGGGAGGGGTGACAAAACTGGATTTGGCCGGGAGTGAAGATTGATCCAAGCATTAGTGGGACTGTCTGCTCCCTGCACAGGGAGGGGATGGGGAGTTGCAGAGAAGAAAAATGATCAGATGTGGTGGGAGGGGGAAGAGACTTTCAATAAGGATATACAGGGATGGAAAAAAAAATTCAGAGGGAAAGCTGAACACAAAGTAAATATATGTGTAGTAATCTTATTTGCATTTCCACCCTTGATAAGCCATGCTTATGATTATTATCCTCTGTATAGTTATTGTTAACTCTTCGGCATTTTTAAATTCTTTTTACTGTTTTTTTTTTTTGATAAATACAAAATAAAGAAGAAAAAAAAAGAAAAAAAAAAGAAAAAAAAGTCATAAACTTTTTAATTGACTGGACATTACTTATAATACATGTAAGTACATATATAATTTATGTAGTAATGATACAAACATTTCTCAAGATTCATAGATTGCAATATGCTAAAAATGTAAGTAACAAGTTCATACAGAAATATACTACTTTTGAAGCTTCTTAAAATATATTCATATATGAAATACATTTAAATGGAATCATCAAATAATGGAGGCATAATGGAAGTTAACATTTCTTGCCACCCTTTAGTGCCAGGAATTGGTTTTATCTAATTGACTTATTGGCCATAGGATGACCATGGAAAGTACTAAGCATTTATGGTAAAATATAAATATGGATATATAGTGATATATATTAGTAAAATAAGTTTGGAATATCAGAGAATAGAGCCATTTCTCCAACCTTTTTTTTTTAATTCTGAGACAGGGTTTTCTGTGTAACAGTCCTGGTTGTACGTGAACTTGCTTTATAGACCAAGCTGGCTTCAGATTCACAGAGATTCTTCTGACTTTGTCTACCAAGTGCTGTGACTAATGGCATGCACTACCCCATATAATCTGAGGCTAGATAGGCAATAGACCTTAGGTACAATCAAATACTACTATTATACTAAATGCACATAGCAATTAAATGACTCCTAATGACATTCTACTATCCCTATAGATGAGTATTTCATTAGCCATCATCAAAAAATTCTTTCTCCTGCAGTATATCAGAACTAACACAGTGTCCTCATACTGGACCATGTGCAGGGAATAAAAATTTGCAAGTCAGCCCAAAATGTGATATAAGCATTGCGACCTTCTTCTCATGGCACCAGGTATTATTATATAGAAGAAAAGGTAGAAAAATTGTAATAGCACAGAATGTGGAAGATTACAAGAAAATGGTGTCTTGCAGACACAATAGGTTTTAGGTACATATTAACTCACAGTTACTGAGACCTACACAACTTCAAACATAACAGAGTTCCAGCTCAGAGACAGGGAAGTAGAAAGTAGCTCCCAACTCAAATTGAGAAGCTGTTTTGAATTAGAAAACATTTGCAAAGGACATATCCATTTCACCCAGGGAATGTTACTGGTTAAAAAAAAAAAAAAAAAAAAAAAAAAAAAAAAAAAAAAAAAAAAAAAAAAAAAAAAAAAAAAAAAAAAAAAAAAAAAAAAAAAAAAAAAAAAAAAAAAAAAAAAAAAAACCCTGCCGCCAGCCCCTATGTCAGTACAGAATGAATTCAGTAGTGTTTTGTTTCATGTTGCTTTAATTAGCCAATTTTTCTTTTACCTTACTCATCTCTTTCTTGTACATTGTGGATTCCAGTTTTGTATTTTTATAGGTTTATGTATATGCATGCATGTACATTCCTGTGTGTGCATTTCTCATGCTCTTTAATTGTTTTTTGTTTTTTGCCTGCTAGTTTCATATGTTTTTTACCTTGCTTGTCTGCTATATTTATTGTCCTATCTGTTTTCTGCAGAAAGAAAGAAAGAAAAGCCTGGGCTTCAAGAAATGAAAACATGAGAGGAAATGAGGTGGTGGAAAAGACTAAACAATATATACTTTGAAAACAACTGTCTTTTTAATAAAATAGAAATTTAAAAATTAAATCTAAATATATGACATGCTAAAATACCAGTGAGGAAAAATATTTTCTGTCTGACAATATAAATTCTTTCTTTGAATTATATACCATACCTGTGTATTTCATGACTGACAGATTCCATAACATATTAAGTGGAAAACTGAACTGTACTTGTGATATATTTAATTAGAAATTAGTTATATAAATCAATCAAAGTAAGGCTTCAAATATGAAACTTCATCATGAAGGTGCTTGCTCCACTTGTTTCCAAAGGTAAGTTAAAAAGAATCATAATATTTGGAATTATGTTAGTGTCCTTATCACAACAATAGTTTTTCAAATAAAAGCACTGACAGTATAGGAATATGTTTTATTCATTAATGATATTTGTGATGGTTATATAAATGTCAACCTGATACCTGAGAAGAAATTCAGAGTATTTGTTTCTATCACATTGACCCCAGAATGTGTCTGCAGAACATTTTCTTGATTCCTACTAAATATAAAAGGGTATGGACATTGTGGGTAGTCCAAACCATGAGCAGGTAGGTAGGCCAAGGCTGTATCAGGAATAGCTGTGCAGGCCAGGAAAGCATGGCAGGAAGCCAAGGTTATCTGAATTCTGTTCTCCAGTCATGCTTCCAGGTTTCATCCCTCAATTCCTGCCTTAGTATTTCTCTATAATAGACTATAATCAGTAAAACATATAAAACTTTTCATTCCCAATTTGCTTATTACAGAACAGACAAACAATTGCAATGACATATACACCTTTAATATTTAATAATTTATTTAATCAGAGGAGGAATGGTCTTCCTGAGCACTGAATTATGACAGTAATCCTTAATGATAAGTAAATGAATGGATTGACATCAGCAAAGGTAAATTTTACTATTAATATTGTGTATATTTTAAAGATTTGATCTCTTTCTTTTCTTTTATTATTATTAATAAAGTCATATTTTAACCAGGTATCTCTTGTTAAAACTCCTTTCCCCCTCCTGCCCCACCCAGTCACTCTGTCTTCTCATTGTCTCCTTATCTCCTCCCCAGCAAGGGCAGGAGGTCCCAACATCCCAAGGTGGCTAAATTCAGCATCCACCTAGGCAGATTTGCTTTCCTCATCCCAAAACCAAGACTAGGTCAGGTGTTCCTCTGGAAGAAATGGGCTCCCAGGTACCAGTCCAAGATGCTTCAGATCCCACGCTGTTCAGTTGTGATTTGGAGTTTGGGTATGCTTTGCTTTTGGTTTAAAGTCCACTAATGAGTGAGTACATCCCCTGCTTATCTTGCTGGATTTGTGATACCTTGATCAGGAGTATATTCTCCAAATCAATCCATTTACCTGCAAATTTTAGGATATCATTTTTTCTTATTGCTGAGTAGCACTCCATTGTGTAGCTATACCACAGTTTTTTAATCCATTCTTCAATTGAGGGGCAACTTGGTTGTTTGCAGGTTCTTGCTATTATGAATAATGTTGCTATTAACATAGTTGAGCTAATGTGCATCTTTAGGGTATATGCCCATTACTGGTATTGCTAGCTTCTTGGGAGATTGATTCCCAGTTTTCTGAGAAACCACCATACTGCATTACAGAGTGACTGAAAAAGTTTACACTCCCACCAACAATAAAGGAGTGTTTCCCTTGCTCCACAACCTCTCTAGCATAGCCTGTTATCTGTGTTTTTAATCTTAACCAATCTGACAGATGTAAGATGGTATCTCAAAGTTGTTTTGATTTGCACTTCTCTGATGGCTAAATATGTTGAGCACTTTTTCAAGTGCCTTTCAGTTATTTGTAATTCTTCTGCTGAGAATTCTGTTTTCAGTTCTGAACCCCATTTTTTGATTGGGTTATTCAAGGTTTTGGTCTCTAGTTTCTTGAGTTCATTATATATTTTAGAGATCAGTCTTCTATCACTTGTAGGGTTGGTGAAAAACTGTTCCCATTCTGTAGGCTGTTGTTTTGTCCTATTGACAATGTCCTTGGCTTTACAGAAGCATCTCAATTTCAGGAGGTTCCATTTATTGATTGTTTTTTTTTTTTTAGTGTCTGTGCCACTGGTGTTATATTTAGGAAGTGGTCACTTGTGCCAATTTTTTGGATGGTATTTCCCACTTTTTCTATGAAGTTAAGTGTAGGTGGTTTTATGTTGAGGTCTTTGATCCACTTGGATTTCAGTTTTGTGCAGAGTGCTAGGCTTGAATCTATTTGCATTTTTCTACACTCTACCATCCAGCTATGCCAACACCATTTATGAAAGACACTATCTTTTTTCCATTGAATATTTTAGGCCTCATTGTCAAAGATCAGGTGTTCATAGGTTTTTGGGTTAATGCTGGGATCCTCAATTCGATTCCATTTATCTACAAGTCTGTTTTATGCCATTACCAGGCTGGCTTTATTACTGTAACTCTTCAGTATAACTTGAAGTCAGGGCTGGAGGATAGCTCAGCCTTTAAAGGCTTCACTCACCACCATAAATATTAGACTTGATCTCTTATTTGGTGTTATTGAAAGGTCTTAAATACTGTTAAAGGCATAGCTTGCCTTTGAATCAGAGGATAGGGATATGGTCCTTTCTTATCATACATTTTGTTTTTCAACTACATTAGTCAAATTATTTTGTTTTTACACATACTCCCCACCATGATATGCCATTTTACCATAAGCCTTAAAACAAGGAAATCAACCAGCCATCAGCTAAATCCTAAAAGAAAATGTTTGGTTATTTTCTCAGTTATTTTATAACACTATCAGAAGATTGACCAATCTATTTGTTTACCAATTGTAAAAATGTTGTACTTAATGTTTTTTCTTCTTATCACTATGTCTCTGTTGTCATCTCACATAAAGTTTACTTTTTGTAATAGAAATAAAACTAGGAATAAAATAGATGTTTTCTTTTGAGCCTAGCTAAATGTCTACTATTGAACATCTTGAATCTGTGATTAGCATATGAAAACTTTGTATCTTAAAATTTTATATTCTATAGGAATTATTAGAAGGCTTTGAATTCTTGTAAATGAAAAATGTTTTACCATGTTTTCACACAACCTCAGTATTTTAGGAGTCTTGAATAAGTATCTCTAAGTTGAGAATAGAGCCTTGTTTCTGAGAATAGCCGTGAGCTTTGCTTGTCTTTAAATTATCCAAAACATCAATTCTGAGGTCAAAAGAGTATGTATTAGAAGAGGAGAACATCTTCCTTTCCTGAGGATGATTGACTCCTTTGATTCTCATTCATGCTTAGTGTAAGAGTAAATAACAATGTAGACTCCATAACTCATTTTTTCTTAATATCTTCAGTAGTAAATTGTGAAGGTTATAAAATTTTAATTTCTTTCCACTGAAGCTGACAAAATCCATATTATCCAGCACTGGTTAGTAATATATTAGCAGAAACTTTTATTCATAACTTGGGAAGGTTTTTCTGAGAGGTAGGGTGAACATCATTGACATCACTCTTCATTCTCCTGGCTATTTGAGCTGATCTGAAGTACAGTAGCATTTCTGAAAAGTGTGAATTCAATATCAAGAAAAACCTAATCCTGATCTACAGCTTTAATCTATAATTAACTGTTTTTTACTTATTGCTGAATAAATATGATAATGCATATCAGCCTTATATTTGCAATTGTTATTTACAATTAACTCATATCACAGTAGTTAATAATCATCATCATATTTTATAATGAGAATAAGGATGTTATGTATATAAAGAGAATGCTAACATTTTAAATAGTCTGATGAATTTAAGATACCAGAACAAATGTTTCATAAAACATATTTACAGCCCCATTGATCTTAGCACCTCATTTCAACATTGTTAGCAGCAATGAAAGCAGCAACAGAAACATCTCAGTGAGTGTTATTGCTTCCTGAACTCTAGGGGTCCCAGTAGAATTCTTAGAGTCAGGAGTATCTTTCAATATGAATTTAGAAAGTACACTTGTGTTATAGTACACATTTAATGCTTTTATTTTTATGACAGAACATATAAATGGTAATATTTAAAATCACTTAAAGAGACTGTGTGTGCAAAAGTTGTTACCAATTACCCTGAAACCACCAACATTCTTTAGGAAGGATATATACATATTGGTTTGGGTAACTTTTTTGTGTCTTTTGATCTCTTATTCTCTTGAAGAGCTTTTACATCTTTGTCATTTTTCTTGACAATCTTGGCTCCTTTCTCTGGTTCTTTTTGCTTTTGACAGCAAAGAGTTTAATATTAAATTAACTTTTACCTAGCCACCCTCAGGCTAGGAACTCTAATCAACCCAGCTGCTTCAAATCTGAAAATAAATGAGACTTGAAATTTCAACACATATTTAGGCCAATATTATCATGTAAATATGCTAAAACAATATGCTATAATGTATTTCATTAATAAATTTCTCCCCAGAGATTTAGAGGTAACTTTCAGTTCATTAATTTTAGCTTTATATGTAGAAAAAGTTTATGTTGTATTAAAAATAATATTAAAATCATTTAAATTATATTTTGTGTATGAACTTTAAATTCACAATGTTGTCCACAATATTTAGCATATAAATTTCAAAGTCTAAGCTTGTTACATTTAAAAAAATCATTAATAGGTTATTTCTTTTATTTTTCCATATTTTATATATAAAATTAAACTGTAGACTGTTGGCATAGCTGGATGGTAGTGTGTAGAAAAATGCAAATAGATCCAAGCCTGTCACCCTGCACAAAACTCAAATCCAAGTGGATCAAAGACCTCAACATAAACCCAGACACTTTGAACTTGGTAGGAAAGAAAGTGGGAAATACCCTCCAATTAATTGTCACAGGTGACCACTTCCTAAATATAACACCAGTGGCACAGACACTAAAAACAACAATCAATAAGTGGGATCTCCTGAAGCTGAGAATCTTCTGTAAAGCCAAGCACACTGTCAATAGGACAAAAGGACAGCCTACAGAATGGGAAAAGATTTTCACCAACCCTACAAGTGATAGAGGACTGATCTCTAAGATATATTAAGAACTCAAAATCTAGAGCCCAAAACTTTGAATAACCCAATCAAAAATTGGGGTTCAGATCGAAAAAGGGAATTCTAAGCAGAAAAATTATGAATGGCTGAAAGGCACCAGAAAAAGTGCTCATCATCTTTACCCACCTGGGAAATGCAAATCAAAACAGCTTTTGAGAGACCACCTGACACCTGTCAGAATGGCTAAAATAGAAGACACAGAAGACAGCCTATGTTGCAGAGAATGTGGAGCAAGGGGAACATCTACACAATGGAGTACTATTCAGCAGTAAGAAAAAAATGATACGGTAATTATGCAGGCAAATGGATGGATTTGGAGAATATCCTCCTGAGCGAGGTATCACAAACCCAGAAAGATAAGCAAGGGATGTACTCACTCATTAGTGAACTCTAAACAAACAAAAAAGCAAAGCATGCCCAAGCTGATAACCACAACCACTGAACAGCTTGAGATCTGAAACACCTTGCACTGACTCCTTGGATCCCACTCCCTCTGGAGGAACACCTGACTCAATCTTGATGTTGGGGGGAGAAAACTGGATTTACCAGTAGTGGAGGCTGAACTAAGCAATATTGGAACCTTGAGACTGCCTGCCCATGGGAGAGATGGGGAGATGTGGAGAAGAGAGAATGACCTTATGTGGTGGGATGGGGAAGGGACATTGAATAAGGATATATAGGATAGAAAATGTGACTGTTTAACTCATAATAATAAAAAAAGGAAAAAAAGGAAACCTAAATTTTAAAAAAAGAAACAATATACAATATGCATCGCAACATCTAGATATATAGAAAATTGTTAATAGGAAATTGGTTAACTGTTAAAACAAACATTTTGGTTTTATTTTCATTTATTCTATGTTTAATGGCTCTTGATCATTTTACTCCTCAGGAATTTGGTCTTATTTTAGGAATAGGAATATACATATAAGTTACTCAGTTATATATAAGACAGGAATATGTTGACATGCACACACACACATACACCTATAAATGAAAAAGAAAAAAGGATGAAAAATAAGCAATGGTTAGTCAATTTATAGCTGTGGAACAATCTTTTTAACTTGTAAGTATATATTCCTCTCATTCTTAATAAAAAGCTGATTGGCCAATAGCTGAGCAGGAAAAGATTGAGCTAGACTGCCTGATGCAAGAGGAATGCTGGGAAAATAAAGGGAAGAGTTAGAGGAGTCCTCGGGAGACACAGAGGGAACAAGATATGCTGGAGGACATCTAAAGCTATGAGCCATGTGGAAATCCATAATTTAATCGAAATGGATTAATTCAAATTGAAGGAGTTAGTAATGTGCCTGAGTTACAAAACAAGCATTGAAAATTAATATTAAGCATCTAGGTCAGTTATTTGGGACTGACCAGTAGGGTAGAAACTTCTGACTACAAATTGTGCCCTAATATTCAGAGTCATGTACATCTAAATAAACCTGAGACAGGTATAAAAAGATTCTAAATGCACAAAAAAAGGGCAGACACCACTTCCTAATCTTGTGTTTTTCATACCTGCTGAAGTACAGAGATGTATTCTCTGGTAACAGCTAGCACACCATGAGATAAGCCTCATAGTCTCTCATACAGGCTGCAGGACAGAGAGGCTTCTCCCAGCTATACACACACACACACACACACACACACACACACACACACACACACACAAATTGTGTGGTGGGTTTAGTGTTTTTGCTCATGCAGACAAAAAAAGGATTACAGATATGCAGTAATGACAAATTCTGATGGAAAAAAAACCTTTGGTTATAATGTGTTTAAATATATACATAGGCTTGGGAAAGAAAAGAGAAAGAATATACAAAAAATTGTTTAAGATTAAAAATAACAAAGTTCTTTAAAATGAAATTAATTAATAAAAATATATGCCAAATAAAAATGGGAAATACACAGAGAAATAAAATTCTGTGTTATTGTATTGCCTTTGAAATTTTAACTACTAATGAAGGGGCTATTACTGCTAAGACAATTGGATTACAAAAGGTGCTAGATTAAAACAACCTATTTTAAAAGTATTTGACTTGAAAATTTAGGTCAAATGATATGTTGCCTTGGGGATGAGGTTATGATATTATTTTCACACAAAGTGAGAGGTAATGGATTATTTCTGATTTAAAGAAAATCAAGTTTGATCAAGGAAAACCTTCTGAAAACTCTGACTACAAACTACAAAATTAACCTAGAAAAACTACAATACATATAGTGTATATTTCCCCTGCTCAAACATAAAACAACAAAAAAATCTTCTTTAACTGACTTGTGCATACTACATATTATAAACCCTAGAGGTTTTATATGTATACTATGGCTTCTGGTTTGTGTTTTTAATGGATTCCAGAATGTGGGAAAATGTGTTCCTGCATCTATATTTCTGTCTGTGTCTTTTATGGGGCTTTCTTCCTTCTCTCCTTTTTTCTCCTATTACAATTTGTTTGATTTTGTTTTAATCTTACTTTATTTTATTGTTATCCCAGGATGCCTGTTAATTTTCTAATGAGAGACAAATAAAGAGCATATCAAAATGAAAGGGGAGGTGAGAAAAAACTGGAAGGAACGTAAGTATGAGAAAATGTTTTTGGAATCTATTGAATGGGGTTAGATCTCTTTTCAAAAAAAGAAGCAAAAGAAAAAAAACTAAAAAAAAAACAAAGATAAAAACAAAAAATCCAACTAAAGAAGCAAAACTAACATGAATGAATAAGATTTTGCCAAGCACCAAATAAGTGAAAATCAATTGCAATAACTGAGGAAGAATATTGTATAGTATCTCTTGGGAATGTGGTTACTGGCAAAGTCAGTGTTGTTTGCAAGGTTTTTACATATTGAAATAAAAACCTGTTTAAATGACCTAGAAAGCAAATGAATTAATGTGATTAAATCTTAAAGTAAACCAGAGCCTTTATGATCAAGCTTATTCAAGACAGCAGATGTGGAAAATTATTTAATGGCATTTCATGTCCAGTGATTCAAAGAAAACAAATTATTTCAATTTATGGCTACACAGTCAGCCATCCATTTAAACACAGCCAGTTGCATTAAAATATGAAAATTACACAGTCTGAATTTAAAAAGGCAATCATGGTTTCAACATATTTGCATCAGAAAGGGTCCACATATCATTTCTTTCTCAAATACAATGGATCATGCTAGTATTTGTAATAACCACAGGTGTATATATCCCAGGTTGTATAATACCTAAGTATAACAAAATACACTTACTACTTATTTTTGTCATTATATTTTATAATTATTTTTTAAACATAATAAAAGCCTATTTTAAAATTTATTTTGCTTTTCAAATATAAAACTAAGAAGAGATGGCAATAACATTATTTGATATTAATGTAGAAGTCTGCAATCCTCATACTCAAAAGAGAGAGGCACATAGAATCTGATGTTAACGACTACATAGCCAATTCATGGTTAGTCTAGGATACGAAGCGGTCACTGTCTCAAAAAAGAAAAAGAAAGCAAGGAAGAAAGGAAGGAAGGAGGAGGGGGAAGCTCAGGTGAGAGAGAACATGTGACATATGTCCTTCTGGGTCTGTGTGACCCATTTTAATATCTTTTCTAGTTCTTTGAGTTACAAATTTTATGAATATATTTTGTTCATAGCTGATGATTGTTTCTTTATATATATATATGTATTCACATTTTTATTATCCATTCATACTAAAAAACGTTTAGGTTATTTTTATTTCTAATTATTCCAAATAAAGCACCAATGAAAAGGAACAAAATTCATCCATTTGCCTGTGAATTTTAGGATATCATTTTTCCTTGCTGCTGCGTAGTATTCCATTGTATAGATGTACCACAGTTTGTTAATCCATTCTTCAGTTGAGGGACATCTAGGTTGTTACAAAAAACTCTCTCTGGATAGAACTCAAGTCCTTTGTGCAGAGAAATGGTATAGATGGTCATATAGTTGATTTGGATTTTGCTTATTGAAGATTATAAATATTGATCTCAAATGTGGTGCTACCAATTTGCATTTAACCAACAAGGAATAAGTATTCTGATCTCTAGACAACCTTACCAGCATTTATGGTAAGTTTTGTGAATCATAGCTATTCTAATGGGAGTATGATGAAATCCCAAAGTTGTTTTAATTTACATCTCTCCAGTTGCTAAGGATGATGGACACTTTTGAGGTATTTTTAGCCATTTTTTCTTTTTTTTTAATTTATTATTTGGTGATTTTACATCATGCATCCCATCAAACTCATTTATCAGTTCTCTCAGATTCATACCCACTCTTATGATCTCCCCATTTACAAAAAATCCATTCATGCTCTTCATGTACTTACTGAAGCATAATTAAACTACCTGTGACCAGCCCCTTAAAGAAAACAAGTCTTTCCACTCCAGAGGCCATCAATGCAGAAGTGAAGCACTGTAACATTTAGCTATGTTCTAGAGTTGAACTTTTGTATACAATGACATTTTTTTTAAGTTCACTAATGAGTAAGTACATTCATGCTCTGCTTCTCTTTCTGGGTTTGTGATACCTCGCTCAGGAGGATATTCTCCAAATCCATCCATTTGACTGAAAATTTTAGGATATCATTTTTTCTTACTGCTGAGTAGTACTCTATTGTGTAGATATACTACAGTTTGTTAATCCATTCTTCAATTGAGGGGCATCTAGGTTGTTTCCAGGTTTTACTGTGTTACTGTTTATATCTATTATTTTACAATATTTATTTTCATTTTAGCAAGATATATACAGTATGATATAATTTTCCCCATTTTACACATTAGGAAATGGAAGTCAACCATCCCCAACTTTGGTCCACACAATTATTTTGTTTCATTATTCTTTTCCCTTCCTTCTTTTTTGGTGAGGGATAGGAGTGGAAGATGGAGACAGAGGCTTATATAGTAGTACAGGCTGGTTCAAACTTGCTATGTAGCTGAGGATGATCTTGATGTTTTGATTCTCTTTTATCCACCATCCAAGTTCTGAGATTACAAGAGTGCACCAGCATGCTTGACTTCCATTGTTACTTGCTTAAAGTCAAGTCCCAAAGACAGAGAACTGCTCTTCTGAATAACTTGTTTTCTTGGAATCATTTTTTTCTTAAATTAAGGAGTCTGATTAGATTCCTAGCTGATTTTCAAGAATTAGTCCTTTTTTGATTGATCTTTATTTTTTTCTATATTCTCGACACTAATTCTTTCTCTTTCAGATGTTTATCTGGCAAGAATTCTCTCCCATTTCATGTGTTTCTTAACTCAATTGTTTCCTAACTGTATAGAAACTTTTCAGCTTTATGGGATGCCATTTGTCAGTTGTCTGTCTTAAGTCATTTGGGAATGAAGTCTTATTCAAAAAGTCTGTTTTTATACATCTATTTTGATGGATACTCTCTACATTTTCTTCTAGTGGTTTTAGTATTGCAGACTTCAAAGTTGAGCTCTTCAATATACTTGAAGCTAATTTTGTACAAAGTGATAAGAGTTTCACTACATTCTTGTGAATGTTTTTAAATTTTAGTTTATATCATTAAGTATAAAAGCAAAGTATAAAGTGATCATAGGAGTAAGGTGGAGAGGAGAATAAGAGAAACAAATGATATACAAAACAGGAAACACATAAATAGCTAGAGGCTATCCCTCAATGAAGAATGAATTAGATCAATATATAAAGAGAAAAGAACACAAGTTGTTTGATACAGCTTAAAAGAATCTAATTTTTATATATAATAAGTTATAAACAATGCAAATATAAATTTCAAAAAATTTTGACTCTAGGGCTGATATGCTTTATATAATAACCACAGGCTAACAAAGAAAATCCAGTAACAGGCATGAATTATCATTTTTAGAATGATTTGGTGGGTGGTCTCTGAAACCTATATAAACTATGAATATTGCCCTTTGTTTCTTCTCATCACCTGAAAATAAGTGCATACTGCTAAAATATCTGAACACAAAGCACACAGAATGTTCAGCAGGTTTTAGTCTTAATGACTTCTTCCTGCTATCTATTGTTCATAGTACAAGACAATAATATGCAAGCTGTCAGGGGAAGGAAATGAATACTCCCACCCTGTTGTGACAATTTGAACATATGAATTCTTAGCACAAAAACATATCCTTACTGGTGAAAGAACTGGAATTTAATATTGGTGGTAATCAACATTTATTTATTTGTATTAAAAACCTAAATAAGAGATTTTAGAAAAAAAATTATTGTTTCCTTTTGGTAGACTAGCATAATTACTAGCTATATTCTAAGTCTTAGCAACCTGGTGATCAAAATAAAGTGTTCAGCCCCAGAATCATATACACACAAAACACTTCTTTGAACTAGCTAAGTTATAATTCTATAATTGTAAATAAGCTACTAATTTAAGAGAGAGAGAGAGAGTGTGTGAATTGTAAAATAAAAGTGAAGGGGGAAAGTCATGAAATTACAGTTTAATGAAAATTATAAAGAAAGTAAAAGGATGTTCAAAAGGATATGCATGGAGTAGTTTAGAAGAAATCTGGCCTAGGGCATCGGATGCTGAAGGAGGTCCAGCTGTCCCTAGAATAGCAGTTTTTCTCTCATAGTATTTTTAATTGTTTCTTTTCAGAAAGTGCCTATTTCTTCACACTCAAAGTGTCATTTATTTGCAGTGATGACATATAGATAGCACAGAGCAGCTTCTTAATCTCTATAAACTGACATGTTTGGCTCTGACATTTACTGTTTCATGAAAATGTCTCTCCCATGTCCTCTTCCATTTTCTTGTGGAAGAACATGGGTAGGCCTATTGTATCCTTCCTCGTCTCAAATCACTAATCACTGCCATCTGCTGTGGCATCTACTTTTCAGATAAAGTCCCAAACTCCCTTTATTAGAGGTATCAGAAATGCTGACATCTTTTCAAATCTGGCTGTTACATTGGCATAAAAAAATATGGAAAACTAAAGGCTGTTGAGTGACAAATAAAAAAGAATAGAGTAGAAATACAAAATAATTTAAATAAGATTGTTAAAGATATTTAAATTAAGTTATGCTAACTGGGATTTGGAAACACTTTAAATGATAGACAGATTAAGTGGTTGGAGAGATGGTCTAGTTGTAAAAACATATTGGAACTATAAAGCTATCAGGCTTACTTTTCAGCAGCCACAACAGGCAACTCACAAGTGCCTGTAATTCCAGTTCAGGACAATCCAATACCTGCTAGCCTTGGTGTACATATACATACACCATAGTGCTCATAAACTCAGACAAGAGCACACATATTCCCACAAATAAAATTTAGTAAATAAATACTTTTGATCATAGACTAAATAAAATAGGCATAAATATTGTTAAAATTTTATTTGAAAGACATTGGAAGAATATTGAAATGAATGTGCATCAGGAAATGATACTTTAAAAGTATTAGTGTACATTTTAACATTATTAGTAGTAGTATTAGTAGTTTTAGTAGTATGTATATCTGTATGCAAATGTGTGCCCTAGTTCACATATGTATGAAGCAATAAGGACAGCTTTGTAGAGGTTTTTATTTTCACCTCACATGGGAAAATTGAACTCAAGTGGTCAGGTGAGTGTGGCAAGAGTTCCTGTTGCTGAGCCATTTTCCAATCCATATCTTGTATTTTTCCTTATATTCAGTAAACAGATTTTAATCAATTTTTAAAGATATTTTTGGATTCTTCAGTGTATAAGGTGTTTTATCTTCAGCACTAAAACAAAAGCAAAGTATGTTATTTCCAAGTTAATATATTTTCTTGTCTTGGGTAAACAACACATTCTGACCCACTTCAACAGTGTTAAGTTGTCATTCCTGATTTTACAGTAAAGTTGTAAAAGTCATAGTGTTCTGTAGTCTTTCTATTTCAGAGAACACTCCATTCTTTAAATATTTTATTGTTTTCAACTTTCTGCAAGTTAGAGGTTTAGAAAGTTGGATGTACTTCAACATTCTTGCTTTCAGCATGATTAGTTTTCTCAGCAAGGCAGGCCATTTTGACACTAGGATATTTTTTCACACTGTGTTGTTGAGGCACTGCCTCTCAGGGGCACTGCTTGGCTCTAAGGTTTCAGGAATCCTCCAAGATTAATCTAAGCTGATGAATCAGCACCCTGAGAGCCCCAAAACTCAGATTGCTCACAAGATAACTGGGATTCCTTTGAGTTTTTCCTTATTCATTAAATGTGAAGTTTCTGAGATGGGTTTTGATTTAGAAATAGTAACATATTTCAACAGGCTAAGGGAAATGAGATTGCAGAAATGTAGCAAGCATCTGGAGAAAAGTGGAGTGAACCTAGAATGTAAACAATCGAAAATAAATCTTTATAAATAAAACAGTTTTGATATTGTATGGGCAAAATTATGTATACACACACATACATACACATACATACACAAACACACTTAAGGTCAACCTACAAATTATTGTCTTTAGAATTTTAGAATATTACATTTATTTGGGAGAGCATACTTATTTTGGATGTAGGCTGTCCACATAAAAACTATTCAAATAGAGATTACAGTAAATTAGTTCTGTTTTGTTAGACAATTTTTTTATTTTTATGCAGAGTCCTCAATAACTGCCCTGCTGACTGTAGAATGGTTCTTAACAGGCAAAAACAGTGGAGTATTTCCAATTGCATGCTCTCTCAATTCTTCTATTACTGGCCTGTTTGTTTACTTCTACAGCAAATGATTGTATGACTTCCATTATCTCATCCCAGTATAAACTTAGTCATTTGACAATTGTGGAAATCTAGACTATACAACAAACTTGATTAGAAGGATCACTTTAAATATCCTTTCTTCATATTCAAATTCAGGCTGTTTGAGCCTAATCAATTAGAAGACATGTTTTGGAGACAAGTGTATTAACCCTGGAGAATTTTTCATTTGAAAAGAAGTCATCCACATATGAATCATTGATCATTGTGAGCTACCTTCTAACTATTCTTACATTAAAATGCCACTGATTAAGTAGAAATGAAACTCAGTAGAGAAAAATAATTGCATATAATAAAAGTAAATTGTAGAAAGACAGTTTGCTCTATATCTCTCTTGGCTCCTGAGTTCCCACAGCCACTTATAAAATAATTACTCAGAAGTAATTATTTTGATGAGGAACCTCCATTTTGTTATGATAAAGTGTAGGATCACTTTCATTTCCTTAGCAGTGTATAAGGATAAGTGTATAAGAATAACAAGTTGTTTTGGTCTAGAGTTCAGACTTCATGCTAGCTAGTTCTTACATCTTAAATTAACCCTTATCTATTAGTCTTTCTCCACATGTTTCTTGGCTTTACTGGTATTCCATTATGTCTTGCTGCACTGCTGGCTTGCAGTGTTAGTCTTGACTCCAACTCTCTTCTCCCTGTATTTCTCTTGGATTTCCTGCTTGTCTATATCTTATCTTGCCATATGCCAAATCAGCTTCTTTACTAACTAATGGTAGCAAGACATATTCACAACTTACAGAAAGACTATCCCTCAGCAGTACGCAATGATGAAGGAGTTAAAATTTATGCATTGCAAAATAAAAAGAATGTAAATTCAGGGAACCACAGCTATCTTCAGTGAAACCACAATAATGAAGGTATCACAATAGGAATCTCAAGTTAATCTATACTAACAAAACAGCCTTGTATTGGAACAAAAATGACCTTTGGATAAATGAATTACAAAAGAAGACAGGTAAAGCAATATAACTGCAAACATGTAATTTTTGACAAAGTTTCCAAAAATATACAATGGAAAAAAACTGTCTTTAACAAATGATGGAGAACCATACACAGGAGAATAGAGCTAGACTGTATCCATAACCTGTACTTAGTTAATTCAAAATGAAGTTTCTTAGTTTAATATCTGAAAATATAAAATAGAAAGACAAAGAAGGCTCTGAGCTCTAAGTATAGACAAAGATGTTCTGAAAAAAAATAGCATTAGGTCAGGAAATCTTAACAAGAATTGGCAAATAGAAAAGAATAAACTTTAGAAGCCAGTATACTAAAGTTTTAGCAATTAATTGAATGAAATAATAGCTTACATGATAAGAGAAGAGCTATGTAGCTGGTCATTGGACAGGATTAATATCTAGAATATGTAAAGAATTAAAACATCCCAAAAACAACAAGTAAATAATTTAATCAATAATGGGCTGAACACATAATTCTCAAAGGTAGTCTACAAATTTACATGAGCATGAAAGATTTCAATTTCCTTAGCAATTATGAGAATGAAAATTTAAAATATATCAGGATTCCATCTCAGCCTTGTCAATAAGGATATCTTTATGGGAAAAAGCTGAACATAATGATACTATGAGGCAGGAAAATCCTTATACACTGCTAAGGAAATGAAAGTGATCCTACACTTTATCATAACAAAATGGAGGTTCCTCATCAAAATTAAAGAAAAGACTTTCATATATCATTTGTACATACATTTGAGCAGCTATTTGAATTGTATTAGGTCAAATTAAAACAGAGATAAGTGCACTTCCATGTTTACTGCAGCCAAGTAATTTCAGAAGCCACATTACAAAATAATCCTGTTGTCTGCCCAAAGATTGATTAAAAAAAATGTGACATTAACACTCCATGGCAAGCAGTATATTGAGAAGTAGTTGATTAACAAAAACAATCTCCGAGTTCTTTTTTGTTCTGTTTTTGTTTAATTGAGGATTTTTTGCTTATTTGATTTTTTTGGGTTTTTTTCTTGTTTATTTTTTGAGAGATGTACAGAAAAACAATATGAAGTCGTTTGGGTAAGGAAGTAGGAAAGATCTGGGAGGAGGTGAGAGGAAGAAAGATTATGTTAAAAATATAGTGCACCTTTTTTTTTTTTAATGCTGAAAGAAAAATGTGGTAGATTTAAACAACGGAATGTTATTGTAATTATGTTTGTTTTTTATTGTGTGCATGGATTTTGTGTCACACTTTTTTCTTGGGAAATGTCAACATATACAGATCAAATCACCTTGTAAAAGGAGACTAGGACAGAAAGTAAAGATTGTACCAGTGTCTAATCTTGAGCAACAGTAAGTTTTTTCATTGTGGTTACTAATCAGAACATGAGTGAGGGTTGCTTACAAGAAGCAGGGATTATGCAAAAATTTTATGTCACTAGGAAGCCCTATTATTATGGGTAGTAACTTCAGAAAAGGGCAACATGGAAGCTTTCTATTGCGGTCTATAATCAGTTTCATATTGAGAACATTTTTCTTCTTCTGCAAAATACCTGGTCAGAGTCGTAACGCCTAGCAATGATTTATTCCTTTTTGCTATTGGTTAAGGGTACTAAAGAATCTTCCCAGTATTGCTCTTCAGCATATATATAACTTTTGGTTGACATCATGAGGTTCAACACCTCTCCTTTACTCTAGAAAACAGTGTTTTAGTTTGGAAGTAATGTTGCAGATTTGGAATCAAGCTAAACAACAATGTGTGTCTATTCAGAAATCTGTGTATGTATATGAAGTTTCTCACCGAGACCAGAGAAAGTATCTAAGCTCTTAGAGGTCCAGGTCCCTGTGACTGTGAGCTGTGTGACACAGGTGCTTGAACTCAGGTCTGCTGAAACAGAAAGCAAGCCCTACTCACTGCTCAGCCATCACTCAAGCTCCTACAATAGAATTTTATTTAACCATAAAAATAAAACTATGTCATTTCCAGTAAAATGTGTGTAAAAATTTGAGCAAAATAAGTTAGATAGAGAAATATATATGAAGTTTCCTTATTTAGTTTCTTTTAGAGTTACTTATTGATTAGTAAAAGTAAATATATATGAACTATAAACATGCACACACACATTTACATGCACACATACAGATCATGAGGAAGGTAAGGGGAAGGCTGCCAGAGGGAAGGAATAGGAAGAAGGGTTGGCTATGGATAAAATAGGTCCAAACTTAAAATAAACCATTATTTGCATTCCAACATTATACTAATTGATAGAACAGTGACATATTGAAAAATAAATAAATCTATGTAACAAATATTAAAAATCATGTTAAAAATGCCTAAAAGCATTATTTAATTATTTCTTAATTAGAATGTTAACTTTTCTTGTATTTAATACTAATCAAAACAATAATTTTCTGAATAGACCTTTCTAAAATTTGCATGTTGTCTTTTGAAAATATATTGGTGAAGATGTTAATGTCTTCAAAATAATTAATATTAGAAAAGAGCCTCAATTGTAAATTACTGAGTATGTATAGAACTAATGTTTTCAATATACATTAGTAATTTTTTTAACACTCGTCTTAGCTAATTGTAAATAACAGAGTAAAATAGTTTCTAACTTTGAATTTTGTAAAAATTTACATTATAATTTTAATAGGCTGAAATTTTATAATATACATTTTCATTGATATTTAAAACTAGTAGATAGAATAACTAGTTGTGAAAAATGCTTTATGTTTAAAATAGTTTCTAATTTAGCCAAACTTTTCTTGTGCAAGAATAATTTTCTGTCAGGAATTATATAAAGAATAGTGATAGCATACTTAGCATAGTAATACTAAGTATCCAAATAGATCTACTTGTCTCTCCATATATTATGGCTCTGTCAGATTTAGTACAGTAGCTGTAAACCAGTAGCACACAGAAATCATCTGATTTTTATCTTCAATGAAAACACTGCGCGAAGAGAAGAACCTAAGCTATAATATTCATTTTTTAGCAAAGGTCCTTTTTAAGAAATATTTCTTCATCTCCCCTTAGTGACAGATGGATTAAGTTGGGATATTAGAAAGCTAAGCATTTTGCCATAAATTAAAATTATTTTATGTAGACTTGCTGTTTCTAGTAAACTGAGTCATATTTTAAAATAGAAAGCTGTAAAATCACCCACTGACAAAATAATTGATAGTGTATGTATTTCAAAAATACAATGATTTAAAACTGGATTTTGCTATATTGTACAGTTATACTGTATTTGCTAAAATTAAGACTATTGCTATTAAGAAACAATCTTTTACCTGAGATATATTTACTTATTTAATTATTAAATAACATTATTTACTTTTATTGGGAACTATATCAACTTGTTTTATTAAATCTTTACCATTTATCTCTTTCTCTTGAAAATGTGTGCCACACACTGTCTTTCCTATTGCTATGCAATATTTAAATATCTTAGAAAGAGAAATATATGTTTCTATTCTTGCTGGGAGCAATATTAGGTGTAACATGATTGGAAAAATGACAACAATCAAAAACCAAATATTAAAATACTGTTTAACAAAAACTCAGAAAACCTAGGGTCAGGCTTCTGAGTTGTTGGTCAAAGTAATTCATAGCACTCTTAAACAACAGAGATTTTTGACACTAACTTTGGTTGCCTCCCACAATTTGAGCTTAGGACCCTATTTTCAAAGATAAAAAACATGTTAAAGATAGGATTTGGAGGAATAGAGCTAGATCTGGCCCAAAAGTCTCCCTTTCTTTTGACTATATCTCATAATACATGAAGGACCTGTGCAAGCTGCCAAGGGGGGGAAAAACTAAAAGCAAGCAATCAATCAAACAAATAAACAAAAAACAAAACAATAGATAATCTTACTAAGTTGTAACTTCTTAATAATTGCCAAAATAACAACATATTACTGAATGTGCAGTATTAGACTGAAATCCACTAGGGTGAACAACAGCTCACTATTTGGAGTTAAGACCTGCTCAATTTGAAGAGACTCATGCTCTTGATTTTAGAAAGTAACTAATTATTAGTAAAGTTTATTTTACATACACTCCACTCTTCCTATTCTCTCCCTCTCTCATGCACCTTCCTTACACCTTCTCCAGCTCCAGTCAGCCTATATCCACTGTTCAAAGATGTAAGGCCTCCCTTGAGTAGTCAACACAGGATACTCTATCAAATGAATGCATGCCTATGATTTAAACCTAGTCAACTACCTGAACCTGGATACCTCATAGACCCCAGATGAAAACATGATAATTTTTCTTCCCTACACCATTGTTATCTCAGAGATCATGGCTAAATACTTATCCTCCTAGACAATTAGCTCCCATCATTCGTCAAAGTAGTTTGCTTATGTAACAGATGGAGACAATACAGAAATCCACAAATTGCTAATTGATGGTGGGATCCCAGCCATAAGTGATACATTTACAACAACAAATTTACATCTAATATTCAAAAAACAATGCCTTAGAATAAAAAGAAAAAAATTAATTCAGAAGACCAAATAGTCTGCTCTGAGCTAGTATTTTCCAGATGACAGGGAATCCTCACCCAAGACATTTTACCAATATTACTGGCTAAACAAGACCTGAAAAATGAAAAGACATGGCAATTTAGATGAGGGCAACGCTAGATGAAGTACTACTAGTAATTAATTGCTATTGAAATAGGAACAATCAGTTGTGTCCAGAAATGAGCCCCTGGTAGGTTATTGAATTATTGAATCCTAAGTGATTAGGTCTAAATGCACACACGCACAAATATATATATATAGCTATATATTATGAAATTTTATATTTCTGTTTACTTATCTAGATAGTATAGTTATATAAAACAAATAATAGAGAATCAGAAGCCAAAAGTTGTAGAAAAAGAAGAGGAACATAGTAAGAATTAGAAGGAAGAAAGAACAGGTATAAATTATATGTACTCACGTATAATGAATATAAATTAAACTTAATTTTCAAAAGAGAGTTTGTAGAGAGCTCCTTTGAAAAGCTTTTATACCACATACAAATTTCATTTATGTACAGTGAACATTCTGGTTGATTATACCAAAGTCATAACAAAAAAGTATTTCTCAAGATTGATTACAAAAAGTTCTGAATGTCATTCTTCCAGTCACATATCCAAACATTAATAATGAATCACAGTATTAAGAAAGATAGGGTTCATTGTGCATCTTTAATTGGAATTTTCCAAGAATTACTTTTGTTTATTTACTCACACACAAGTAGTTTACCTGAAGGAATTATTTTAAGGCAAAAACCAAAGAAAATTTGGAGACAAGTGTTTTGGTGAATAGTGTTTGATTTTGTCAATCTGAGGTGAAACCTTCCATAGGTTCTCATGGAAATTTGTGAAGTTTAATAGGCTGTCTTGTGCTACTGTCACTTGATACCTGAAATCATGTCATTTATGAAGAACAGAGATTAGCTCATACTTTTGAAAAGTGGGATATCTTATATATGGCTATGTTCTTTCAGATGCATCATCAGCCCTTAGCAAAGAAATATTTATATGTACAAAGAATAAAAAGAAAATTAATAGTGTGTGCATGTTCAAGTGTGTGTATGAGAGAAAGCCAGTTTTTCTAATGACCTCATCAAGATACCACCTCTCAATAACTTGAAGTATAATAAACTGAAAACACAAACACTTTGAGCTATACTTTCAAAGTATAAAGATATAAAACTCTCAGTTGTCAGACTAACCAGGAGAGTTCTGTATGTATCTAAAGATATTCACTTTTGTGCATATTTCTGTCATAATGTAAATATTGTTATTGTGCTTTGCTTTAATTGTTAGTTGATTTGTGTGTCACTCCATTAAGCACTGAATTGATGGTCTGTGTTTCATGCTTACATTTCTTAATATATTCTGAGAAATGACACATTGTATGAAATAAATACATGGTTTTGAGTGAGTTAATATAGAATACAAATTTAAGTTTTCTTGTCTGCTAACAATGTACAAATATAAGGCAGATCAGATGTGTGTGTATGCAGAGCATAGTTTTAGTGGCATAAGAAATTATAAGCATCATTAAATAAAACTTTAGAATCATAAACTTATTGTACACTAAATAAATAAAGCTCATTTGCTTCCAGTAACCTCCTGAAATTGTGTGTTTTACTATGCACTATTTTTATTTAGTAAAGTAATGATATTTTTATCACAGAAATGTCCTCAAACAAATCAGGATATATAGAAAAGAGACTTGCATTGAATTACTATGACTTTATGCATCTTTGCACATATATTTTCCATTCACGTATATATGATATGTATATGGAGAAAATTAAATCACCTATCTTCCAATCAAAAGACAACAGCATTGTCTTACATTGTTTTGCGAACCATAAAAACAATCGAGCTGCTGCCTTGTTACATCTGTGATTTTTAGTAGCTCATAGTGCATCAAACATATATTATTTTCACTGCAACTGGCAATCATACAAATCAAAGTAGCTTATGTTCTGATTAGTAAATTATGCAGAGATCCAAAGAAAGTGCACTTATTTTTCTAAAGGTAAACTTGAATGTCACTTACATTGTTCCAGAAGTAATCTCCTTACTAATCTCACTGACACTTTGTTTGTGGTCATATTTAAGTGGTAGTTGATGGGGTAGACCAATGTCACACTTGAACACAAGCTCATAAATAGGGGCCTAATGCTTTCACTCCTGTTATGACTTTTAATATTTAATCAGCTGGGAACACAGACAACTTACAGAGACATCCAAACAACTTAGGAATCCCTGTTTTTAAGAAATACAGTCTTCAGATATTTTGTTTATGATAATATTGTGTGCTTGTTAAAAATGATTTTAAATGCACAATTCTTTTTTTATAAGAAGGGACTTTTGCTCTGATCATTTGTGAAGAAGGCCTATGCAAGCAGTGAGTATAGCTGTAAAACATTGCATACTTTATACTCAATTTGGTGTAGTGTTCTGACATCTGCATTTTTAAAAGATTTATTTTTAATTAGGTAATTTTGGAAGTTGTCCTCTTTACAAAACTTCCCATGTGCCCAATCCACTTGATTTCTTTTTAATTCATGATTACATATTTGGAAATATATATTCCATATAAACAAAACAAACTACATAGTTTATAATGATACTTGAGTATACATGATACATTCCTTAGTTGTTATATCTAAGTTTGATGCCAAGTGGGCTTTTCCCTTTCTACATAAAAATGTATATTGGTATCATTCTTGTTCAGGTCAGATTTTCAGGCACTACTGACAGAAATACAAAGCTGTAGAAAGGGGAGAGCAGAGAGAGTTTAAGAAACAAATGAGCCAAAAATTTGTTGTGAGATTATGTATCTTGGAAATTTCAGAAGCTATAAAAATGAAGTCTTACAAGCATGGACATCTAAACATGAAGTAAGATTTTCATATTAGCAAAATTGTTTTATTTTTTATTCTACCTTTTTATTATGAATAAAGTCACATTTTCTATCTGTGTATACCCTTATTCATGTTCCCTTCTCCCTCGCACTCCACCTCCAGTCACTCTCTCTTCTCCTTAGCAAGGGCAGGAGGTCCCAAGGTCCTAATATTGCTCAGTTCAGCATCCACTCCTGGCAGATCTAGTTTCCTCATTCCACCATCAAGACTGAGTCAGGTGCTCCTCTAGAGGGAGTGGGATCCAAGGTGCCAGTCCAAGGTGTTTCAGATTCCAAGCTGTTCAGTGGTTGAGGTTTGCAGCTTGGACATGCTTTGCTTTTTGATTTTTGTTTAGAGTCCATTAATGAGTGAGTACGTCCCCTCCTTATCTTGCTGGGTTTGATATACCTTGCTCAGGAGGATATTCTCCAAATCCATCCATTTGCCTGCAAATTTTAGGATATCATTTTTTTCTTACTGCTGAGTAGTAAGTACTTCATTGTGTAGATGTACCACAGTTTGTTAATCCATTCTTCAGTTGAGAGCCATCTAGGTTGTTTCCAGGTTCTTGCTATTTCAAATAATGCTGCTATGAACATAGTTGAGCTATTGCCTTTGAAGTGCGAATGTGCATCTTTAGGGTATTCAACTAAAAGCGGTATTGCTGGATCCTTGGGAGATTGATTTCCAGTTTTCTGAGAAACTGCCATCCTGCATTCCAGAGTGACTGAACAAGCTTACACTCCCACCAACAATGGAGGAGTTTTCCCCTTGCTCTGCATCCTCTCCAGCACAGGCTGTCCTCTGTATCCTTTATCTTAGCCAATCTTACATGTGTCAGGTGGTACCTCAAAGTTGTTTTGATTTGCATTTCTCTGATGGCTAAAGAAGTTGAGCACTTTTTCACATGCCTTTCAGCCATTCGTAATTCTTCTGCTGAGAATTCGCTTTTTAGTTCTAAACACCAATTTTTGATTGGGTTATTCAAGGTTTTGGGCTCTAGTTTCTTGCGTTCTTTATATATTTTGGAGATCAGTCTTCTATCACTTGTAGGGTTGGTGAAAATCTTTTCCCATTCTGTAGGCTGTCGTTCTGTCCTATTGACAGTGTCCTTGGCTTTAAAGAAGCTTCTCTGTTTCAGGAGGTCCCACTTATTGATTGTTGTTCTTAGTGTCTGTTCCACTGGTATTATATTTAGGAAGTGGTCACCTGTGCCAATTCGTAGAAGTGTATTTCCCACTTTCTTTTCTATCAAGTTTAAAGTGGCTGGGTTAATGTTGAGGTCTTTAATCCACTTGGATTTGAGTTTTGTGCAGGATGACAGGCTTGGATCTATTTGCATTTTCTACACACTATCAACCAGCTTTGCCAATGCTTCTTTATTTTTGATGCTGACCACCTTTGGGTTCCTAATGCTGTAATCAAACACCATGATGGATCTTAAGTTGAAGAGAAAAGGGATTTATTTATTTATGCTTCCACATCCTTAGTCTGTTACTGGAGAAATTCAGGACAGGAATTCCACAGAGTAGGAACCTAGAGGCAGAAGCTCATGTAGAGTTCATGGGGGAGTGCTGCTTTCTGGTTTGCTATCTGTGTATTACTCAGCCTGATTTCTTATAGCACCCAGGACCTCCAGACCAGGGATAGCACTACCCACTATGGGCTGGCCCTGCCCAATCAATTACTAATAGTTAAGTAAATGATCAAAGGTCTAGATTACAGCACAATGTTAAAGAGACATTTTCTCAAGACTACCTTCTATCATCTAACTATACCTTATACTAGGTTTACAGGAAAACAAACAACATAAATGTACAGCCACTTAGTTTGAATTTCTAAAGAGAATTTATATAAACATTTCTATATTTGTTGGATCTGACTTAATGAACATTGTGAGCTATTTATATTTAGAAATATATAAATACAAAGTGTTTCCTATGTATTTAAAAATAGATTCTTCTCTCAAAAAATATATCCCAAACAAAATTTTCTCATCCTCTATCTCCTGCCAGCTCCCCTACATCATTCCTCTCCCCACACATTCCTTTTCCCTGATTCCTCTTCAGAAAAGAGCAGGCTTCTGAGAAATGACAGCCAAACAGAACAAAACAAGATACAGGAGAACAAGGCAAAAGCTGAACAAGGCAACACACTAGGAAAAAAAAAGAGTCTCATGAGTAGGCGAAAGAGTTAAAGATATGTCCACACCCACTGATGGAGTCCCACAAAACACCAAGGTACCAGCCATAACATATATGCAGACCCAATGAAGAACCGTGCAGGCCCCATTGTTTCTGCTTTTGTCTCTGGGTCTCTGAGGGGAGGGTTCAAACGAAGACCTTGAATTTAGACTGCCCCCAACTCTAATTGTGGCTGTGGGTCTATGCATCCACATTATCTATGGGACTCTGGAGACAATAGAAAGCCAAAAACCCTTTATTGACAATCTCTCCTGCCTACAAACTATGTCATTGAAAGATAGCACAGAACCTGTAGGAATGGTCAAATAATTTTAGGTATAATTTGAGGCCCCTGATAACTAGAGGGACCACATGTTTTACTCCGCCTTGTGTAGTTTTCATCAGACAAAATAGTTTTAAAATAATACTTTTTCTAAGATTGTAGTACCAAATCAAAAACTAGAAACATAAATGCACTTTTTCTATTGCCCGTGGGGAAATCCATCAATGAATGTTTTGTCATCTTGGTATGTTAGCCCTAAGTATAATAATGAAAATTAAGGTCCAGCTCTACATTTTCTTCCTAACATTCTTGTGAATCCTCAAGTAGATGGCATTGTTATAGTTTTATATGCAATAACAATGTTTCAGGATATCCCTCAAATATACTGCTCTTACTCCCCAAGAAGAAAATCTTGCTAAATCATAAAATGTATAATATGCAATGATAAATTGTTAGCTATAAACATTAAGACTAAAAAAAAGGTATGCTTTTTTGGTAGAAAACTCAGTAGTAATATAAGAAGTTTTATTTCAAGTCATTAATTATGATGTGAATACATAAAATATTTTGCTAGTCCTTGACATCTAAGAATTTAAATAGTACACACTCAGAACTATGGAATAATTCTCCCTAATAAATTTGCTCCACTGTTGATACTGAATACTTTTCAAAATGCTGTATCCATCCTAAATTATTATTCCTTTGAATGGTTTTTATAATCACAAAGTGCTTCTATGTATTAAACATTCCGCTTATATAACTTTTTCTGTCTCTTGCTTTTTCTTCCCCAATCTAGAAATGTTTTCCATCTACAGTATAAAGCCTTTGCCATTCTTGGCAAAAGCAATTGCCAATAGCATTTCTGTTTTCAGTTTCAAACCTCAAGAGGTGCCTACATTCCTGTCACTTTTGTAATAAAGACTTGCTCTATATTCTTAAAAATTACCTATATCTAGAGGAAATGTTAAGTTTTCTAAACAAATGAAAACAGTTAAGATAACTTATGAGTTAGTGTAGTCTAACTTGAACTTCATGAACACAAGATTAAATAATACCTTTGATAACTCCTTTATAAGTCAGTGACAAAGGAAAATGAGGGGGACTCCCGAGTACAAGAGAATAGTTCCAGTTATAAGGCTCTAAGCAGTATTATTTTTTTAGTTTTGGACAGGCTTATGATACATCCAGCTATATTGAAAATCATTCAAGCACTAATTATATGCAAAGTATCCCCACTGAAATGTGTCTCACTAGATGGATTCATTCAGTACGGTTACCACTGTGGGGTCCAATAATTTCCCTTGCCCTGTTCATTCTCTTTTACATATTATTTCTCTTTTGAGATAAACTTACCTCAGATACTATTACTATAATAGAGAAATCTTAGCAGAAATTCATTTTGAGATTGTTCCAGAAATATCCTACACAGCTATTTTAATTAACTTCTGTTTCTAATAATACTTCAGAGAAAAGCTTCTTTTACCTGCCCTTATCTGGTGGATCTCTTTAGGCCAAAATGCCTGACTTATGTCAAGAATGACCCTTCAGATCCCATTCCCCCTAGAGGAACACCTGACTCACACTTGAGGGAGGGGGGACAAAACTGGATCTGCCAGGAGTGGAAACTGAACTAAGCAATATTGGGTCAGTGGGACCATGGGACTGTCTGCTGCCTCCCCAGGGAGGGGATGGGGAGTTGTGGAGAAGAAAAAATGACCTGATGTGGCAGGAGGGGGAAGGGACCTTGAATAAGGATATACAAGGATGGAAAGAGTGACTTCTTTGTTAATAATAATAATAATAATAATAATAATAATAATAATAATAAAAAGAATGACCCTTCAGAGTTCTCTACAAATATTCTCACTCTGTGGACCATATGGGGAAGAAATTGTCATGATCTAGCTATTTTCATATGACTATGCTACCACAACCCCAGCTTTAGGAACTTACCATTTACTGCCAAAGAGTTTGTCCTCAGGCTTCCCAATTCTATATATTTCCTATTATCTGAAATAAGTTGTTTCACTGAAGTATTCTTCTGAAAAGCTATTTTAACCTTAGCGACTGCCATCAGAAATTCTGTTCTCCATTTCTGCTTCCTCTTCCTTCAAAGACCAGTAGGAGGATAACCACATCCACATTCTTGCCTTCATGAACTTTTTTTTTTTTTTATTCATCTCAGCCATTCAGATAAATGCAAAATAAAGCTTCAAAGTATTTTTGATCTGCATTTCTATGGTGACTGAAATTACTGAACATTTTTTGAATAAAACATCTATTTTTGAATAAGCCCTCTATTTGATGTGTATTTGTTTTTTTTTTCTTTTTTTTATTATGAATAAAGAAGTCACATTTTCTAGCACTGTATATCCTTAATCAAGGTTCCTTCCCACTCCCACCACATTAGGTCATTATTTCTTCTCCACATCTCCCCATCCCCCCGCCATGGGCAGAGGATCCCAAGGTCCCAAGGTCCCAATATTGCTTAGTTCAGCCTCCACTTCTGGCAAATCCGGTTTTCTCCCCCCAGCATCAAGACTGATGTAACTCTAGGGGGAGTGGGATCCAAGGTTTCAGTCCAAGGTGTTTCCAATCTCAAGCTGTTCAGTGGTTGTGGTTTGTAGCTTGGGCATGCTTTGATTTTTTATTTTTTCCTTTTCTTTTCTTTCTTTCTTTCAATCTTTCATTCTTTCTTTCTCTCTTTCTTTCTTTCTTTCTTTCTTTCTTTCTTTCTTTCTTTCTTTCTTTCTTTCTTTCTTTCTGTTTAGAGTTCACTAATGAGTGAGTATATCCCCTGCTTATCTCTCTGAGTTTGTGATACCTGGCTCAGGAGGATATTCTCCAAATCCATCCATTGGCCTGCAAATTTTAGGATATCATTTTTTCTTACTGCTGAGTAGTATTCCATTGTGTAGATGTACCACAGTTTGTTAATCTATTCTTCAGGTAGGGGCATCTAGGTTGTTTTTAGGTTCTTGCTATTATGAATAATGCTGCTATGAACATAGTTGATTTAATGCCTTTGGAGTTTTGTTAATGAAGAAAAATATGTATTCATTTACTTTCTTCTAGATATGACCATCTAATTTTATTACCATCTTTTGTTTATGATACTACTTATAAAAAATTTGTGTGTAGATTTGTTTCTCTGTGTGAATTAGGATGCACAAGTAATAATGCTTGCTTTGAAGATCAGAGTAAAACCTCAGCTATCAGTATTTATGCATTCTATCTTGTTTTTTTAATGTCTCTTTACATTGTCTTCTAGTTACATTATGCATGTGTGACTATATGCAAATGTCCTCTTGTAAGTACATTACTCACATTGCACTAGGATGTTTTCTCATCAACGCATTTTTGGAGGTGGTTAAAACAGGATTTCTCTGTGTTGCCTTGTCTAGCCTGAAATTGGCTATGTAGACCAAGCTGGCCTCAACTTTACAAAGCTATGCCTGCTTCTGTTGCCAAAGTGGTGGGATCAAATGCATATTCTACCACTATCCATCTCAGAAATACATATTGATCTTGATTATTTCTGAAATGATTATCTTTTCTCTTTTTAATTTCTTTTGTAAATAGATTAAATATACTACATAATCATGTATTTCCATAATATTCCCACACACATATTGAGGCAAGATCTCTTTTGGTTTGCCACCAAATAATCCAGGTTAGCTAGCCCCCAAGCTTCCAAAGATCCTCTAATTTCCTCCTCTCAACTTGCTAAAGGAGGAATAATATGATTGATGTATCTTATACCTTCTAGCCTACAATGTGTTCTGGGGGTCTGAACTCATGTCAGCAAGCTCCTTGCCATGCATTTTATACCACGAATCATCACTCAAGTCCAGAATACCTTTAAACCTGAATTTAGAATCAGGGACTTTTCTAATCACCAATGTATAGAGGGATTTCTTGATCGTTCTTAACTGCTCATCATCTCATGGGAACAATAGCAAACAATCATTAAAACAAGCATAAGAGCATACCTTCTCGACAAATACAATAATGGCTTCCATCTGCCAGTGTCAAGGCTGTTCACTTGTTTTTGCAAGGCTCATTGAGTAGAGCACAGGGGTTATTGTATTGATGGTAAAACCACCCAGTATAGAAGAATGGGCTCAGTGATCTAAATTGCCCAGGGGTAGGATACTAGTGACAGAGAGTTTTACTCATGCATGGACTAGAGACACATTAATTCATTTCTTCAGAGCAGTTTGTTCTTGTAAATCCAGATGGATATTTACAGCTAAAATAAAATTTAAAAAAGAAAAAAAGGTGAACACCACATTTTCATGTTTATTCCTTGTAGTGTTAATGTGATAATTACACTGAAATAACAATTTCAGAAACTTTACACATATAATTGAATTTATTTTATGCCTATTTTTCTTAAATGACTTCATGCATATTTTTAAAAGATGGTCTACTTTGACTAAATTCAAATCTTAGAGGCATTTTGTCAGGGAAGTGAGACTTATGAAACTTTAGATATTACACTGAATGATGACTTTTCCATCATTTCTTTAATTTAAATCCACTTAACAGATATTACTGTTTTCAAGCAATAAAAATTTAAAAATTCACAAAAAATATCTAATTTTCATAGTTACCATTGCAGGTGGCAAAATGTTCTTTGTGTTAAGCATATTTCCTTTTATTTTTTAAAGATTTATTTATTATGTATATAACATTCTGCCTCCACTATGCCTGTGTGCCAGAAGAGGACACTAGACCTCAAGGTAGATGGTTGTGAGACAGTATGTGGTTGCTGGGAATTGAACTCAGGACCACTGGAAGAATTGCTAGTGCTCTTAATGTTTGAGCCATCTCTCCAGCCCACATATTTTACTACTTTAGCTTTTGTAGACTTATTAGCTGTAATATTTGAAATATATTTCGATCTATTAATACTTTTATGATAAAAAACTTCATGAGAACATCAACAAGAAATGTTTGTTTTTGGTTTTTATAGCATAAACTCTAACTCAATAGGCTACAACATATCCAGTGCAGGCTATGGTCTTCAAAAGAAATTTCATTTAATATCACTTTTATTAAAACAGGTTTGTTCTGATCCTAAGTGCAAGAAAATTCCATGACACATGTCTTATTCGCAGATCTTCCACACGTGGGTTTATTGTCCACATAAGAGAACTAAATACAACATAAAATAATTTACAGATAGGAAATAAATGTGCATATGTTGATCAGCTTCTTAAATGCATGCCCATCACCACATATAAGCCCAGGGGAAGGAAAGCAATTGATGTATTTTTTTGTGAATAAGATTTATACATTTAGAGGAACTATATCAGTTGGCTAAGAAATAAGCCCTAAGTGGAGATATCAGTACTACTATGAAAAACATCATTTAGTAGCAGATATAATTATATATAAATTATATATTCTGATAGTATTGAAACCAATGAACTTGCTCCACAAAAATTAATATTATCCTTGCAGCTCTTAAATATTGTTTATGAAAAAAATCTTGGGTCTCAATTATTGCCCTCAGAACAAACCTCATGTCAGCTCTCTTTGTACCATTTAGGGCTCTTCCCTAATCCCAGAATAGAGAAACTGTTTTAGAAACATGATATCCACTATGCTAAGGCTCTGAGAAATGAGGTCATTCCTGGATTACCGACACCCAGGGGAGGCTGTAACTCTTGCCACTAGAGTCTAAACGTCTGGGCTTTGAACAAGGTGGTATGTCCCAGAGAGGCTTGGTTTCTTTCTAACTGATAAACTTTCTTATATATGTTAGCTCTCATACATCTAAATTTTTCTTATTAAGAAACAGAAAAAGCACAGTATAATAAGCCTGATAGTCTCAGAGTGTTGTAAGGATGAACTCATGTCAGGTTTATAGGCTCTCTCAAGCCCATTCAGTGTCAATAGTACCTGGGCACTTGCATTGCTATGTGCTATCAATAAAATTTAATAGATAAATTGTTGCTCTGTGTGCCTAAATATAATGAATCTTAATGATGAATATTAATTTAATTTTTAGTGGCATTTTTGCCAAATTACATCATATTTTAACTAACAAGTCCATTATTAACTTAAAATACTTCTAAATGTACAGACGACATATTTACCACCCACTTTAAACATGAGATGGTGGTAAGTTCAAACGATAAAATTATTCATCCAGTATCATGAATTTAGCAAATAGGGAGCATAAACCCACATCTCTTTTGCCTAGGTCCATGTAGTTCATAATTTAATGCTTCAAGTTAACACAAAGCTATGTAATACGTTGTGAAATACATTATGTTATTAGTATGGCCCACTAAAATAGTTTCATCACATGTATTTAACTTGCATACCACCATCACCACCACCATAAATATAGCCACTTAGTCTAATCATAGAAATAATTTAATATAGTATTGAAATATTATAAGGACAAAAATAGAATAAACAAACCTTTCTTAAATTGTATTCCTACCACTTCATGATCACTGATCCTAAGGGATGTAGTGAAATACAAATTGTTACATTTTACTCATGATTGCGGTTTTTGTTTTTTTTTTTTTTTTTTTTTTGAGAAAAGAATTTCAGTTTGAATAAAAATTTTCTGTGAATAATGATAGGCAAATATTAGCTATATATTCTAAATGTTTGGTTTTTTTTTCAGAGAACAGGTGAACCAAGGCCTCATGTGATTTTGTGTTAGGGTGCAATCCTCAAGAAAACATCTGGCTTTTCATTAGTTCATCTAAGAAAGCCAAAGCTGAGTCCTGTGGAGATGGATGTACATGCGGTACTAAATAAAGTTCTAAGGAAGAAAGTAATCACTAGTGAATAACAATCTGTCTGTTGGGTCATGAAGTTAGATGTGCTTTTTCATAGGTCAAACAAAGTAGTTGTTGATGGATGGAGAAACATATCTCACATGAGAGCTCCAGCATGTCCTTAGGTTTTCCCATAAAATAAATGATGATTTATCATGATCTGACAGGACTTTTCAACTCAATTCTTGAAACAGGCTTTAGGGTTAAAAGAAAAATAATAAAACACATAGTACAATTTCTCTAGTTTACAATTCCAGCAGTGAACACTTGAATATAAATTAGGTCTACATAAAATTAAATTGAAATATTTATATCCTATCATATTGAGGAAGACAAATTCATTTGTGTAAAACCAACTGAAGTACATGTAGAAATATTGCAAGTTTTGGATTGTTTACTAGAGTATTATTTCTTAAAATGGAATTAAAATAGATCCATCAATGAAATTTATTTTGTTTATAAAGCATTTTATTGTATTTTCCAATAATAACCACTTTATTACCTATATACTGACCATCATGCTTTCCTGATTCCTCCATGTTTGTCTGGGCCACCTTTGCTCTCTGCCCATCTGCCTTGGCTATTCTTCCTCTGCTTAGCTCTAAGTCATTCAGCTTTTTATTAGACCAATTATGTATCTTTTCCAGGAAAGGTGAAACAGCAACACATCTTTACATAGTCAAACAAATGAAGCATAAACAAATGCAACACATCTCTATATTATTAACAAAGGCACCAGAAACAAATGTAACAACCTTCACCAAGTTAAAGTAATATTCTGCAGCTTAAACTGATATAATACATCTTTGCCTTGTTAAAATAATATTTTACAACAAATTTCTACATTGTTATATTGGGGGAGGAGATTCACTTTAAATGTGAGTAGGTCTGAGATGGCCTACAAAGAAAAAATTAACACCAGCATTAATCATTTTCTACTTCTTCACTACAGAGGTAATGGAGCTCAGTGCTTCACATTATGACTGCCTAGTTCTGATGCCCTGTACATTTTAACCATAAGTCAAAATAGGTATTTCTTTGTAAATTTTTGTTAGGGGTAGTGCCAAGACACCAAAGCCTGAATTTGTTCAAGAGAACTTTTTCTAGAATTGCTGAGAGCCCTAAAGCATGAAAATATATGTTAGTGACAGAGTTTTTACAAGCATATTCTTAGAGGGCTAGTCAATAATATAAAGGTGAAATAAATTTGCAAGCAAGTAGGTAACAGAATAGCAGAGAATGCCAGAACAGGAATGATTTCCCTGAGCAAAGCTGTAGGCACAGAACTTAGCCAGTTGGAGAGAAAGGTTGTTTGAAATGAGGCAGTCAAGCTTATGGGGCAAGATTACTAAAGCCCTTTGTTGCTCAGGTAATTTTATCTCAAACTCCAGATATTACAAATGGTGCTTCAGGATTTTATATATTCCATGTTGTATTTTGGTCTTGCTTTAGCCTAAACTTCCATTATTTATGCCACTGTATATTGGAAGCATATAACTCTTTACAAAATCTATTCTACAGATACTCAAAGTTATGCTGTTTCCTGAGTCTTGGTTAAGACTCAGAATTTATTTTGAAGAGTATTACTCAATAACATAAGCACTTATTTATTCAATGAACTGAATGAATGCATTGTGTATTATGAGCTGATTATAAGATTAACTTGAAGAAAATATGGAGGTTTGGGTTTAAAAGTGATGTTTTTATATAAAGTTAAGAAAGAATGGACTTGCTATGTAATTGACAGAATCCTATAACAGACAGGACCCTTTGTCTATCTGTAAGAGACTTTCTCTGTAGAGTGAGATGAAAGGCCCCAGCTTAAATGTAGCCAGAACTTCTCTATGTCCTGGGCTCTTATATGCCATAAAAATGAAAAAGCTTAAGAGACTGAACACTCATCTATATCAATTTCTTTATGATGAAATCAGTGTTAATAACTCCTGCAAAGCTCTCAAATGCCTGTCTCGAGCTTCATGGTTGACTATATATCTTTGAGCTATGATCCAAAAGTAACTTTCCTCCTTAAGGTACTTTTTTTTCTTGCAAATGTTGTAGTGATGTGAGAACTTTCTTATGTAAATGATTGGGTGTCAAGTTTAAAATTTTTATTTTTACAATATATTTACTTAATACAGAATAGTTTCTATTTTGGTGATCTTTATCTCATGCTATAAAATGCCAAAAGGAATTAAGTAAAAAGCATAAGTAAAATGTACCCTTGGACATGGTTAGAACAAGAAAATTTAGTTCAACAGAAAAAAATATTTTTAACTCATATCTTTGTTTTTACTGAAAAATAATTATTCTGTGTCTATTCTTTAAAAAACATGTTTCTAGATATTTCTATTTAATACTACTAGAAATACACATTTTATAGTTTTTCTACAAAGCTATATTTTGTATGTAGAATGTCCACATGTGTATCTATATATAATATATATGTGTTAAATAATAATATAGCATATTAGTCATTAAATTTTTTCATGATTTTCAGTAATGAATAATTTTAATTAAAATATTCTGATCCCAAGCTATTCAGTGGTTGTGGTTTGCTGCTTGGGCATGTTTGGCTTTTTTTTCTTGTTTGTTTGTTTAGAGACCACTAGTGAGTGAGTACATCCCCTGCTTATCTCTCTGAGTTTGTGATACTTCACTCAGGAGGATAGCCCTATTCCTTAGTGACTAAGCATTCAAATATACAAGCTTGTGGAAGTCATTCTTATTCAAATGTTTCAAGTTCCAAAACTTATAAGACTATAACTCTCCTAATTACCCTTATAACTAGTATAACACAGTCTAGGGTCTTCTTAGAGATAAGCTTTCACTGAGGAATTCTCTAGATCAGGCTGTTTTGTGGTCATGTGTGTGAGGGACTGTCTTAATTCTTATTTAAGTAGATGAGCTCAGTCCTCTATAAATGGCACCATTCCTAGGCAGAAGATCTTACACTTTATAAAAAGGCTACCTAATTATGAACCTTTGAGCAATCAATAAATTCATTGTTTCATCCTTTCTGACTGAACATTTCTTTCTACTCTGATAATCTTAATGATAGATTGTGAATTGGAATTGAAGGCCAAATGAACTGTTCCACCAGCATATGCTTTTGGACTAAGAATAATTTATAACAACAACAAAAGAAATCTAGAACAATAGCTAAACAGAAAGTTTTGTCAATATCTTTAAGGAGGATTAAATCACAACAAAAAGTATAAGTAGACTGAGCCTAATATTTCATTATGAAGATTGTCATCTTTAAGATTATAATTAAGTGGGAGTATGGTGTCCCTGTAAGGTACTATACAATTTAATAACCATATCTGTTAAATCTTTATTGAATATTTAAAAACCATTAAGGGAATTATTTTGAATATGTTTGCATTAAAAAATAAAAGTAATTAATTGTAACTTAATTTAAATCTTATATAATTGATGTGTTTTATAATACTATCAGTTCACTACTTTTATACTTTTATATGCAGATACAAATAAAGGTAGTCAATAAAATGCAATTTTCATAAATTATGCATCTCAAATTTTTCAAGTTTTCTTTTTTCTTGATATATATATATTCATATTTGTGTATGTATGTGTTTTTCTGCAAATACAGAAAATAGAGAGCTTGTCAGGCAAACCTAGCTAGATACTACATATTGTGGTAAAAACCCACCGTGAGATATGTTTTAAATGGGGTTTATTTTGTGAAAATCACTTACAAAACAGAGACGGTTTTAAGGGAAAATGAAGGGATAAGGTTGCAGTGTGCGTTTCTAAGGAAAACTCCTCATCCCCACACCATACATCCGAACTCACGCGCTGCTGGCCCAAACTGTGTACACGGTCTGGAACTCTCCTGAGAGAATGCCGGCTTCCTGTCCTGGTCCTCTCCCTCAAAGGTCTACTTCCGGAATCCTTTCCAGTTAACCACGCCCCACTCATCTCCAGTTCTCTGAGGAGATTGTTCACATATATAGTTCCTGATTTCCCGCTACAGCTACATATTTTTTCCAAGTTTTACTGAAAGGGAATTATTTATGAGAGTCACTATAAGTGTATCTTTAAAAAATAATTTCTTTCATATTCAGACAAATGTACAGTTGAACCAGTTTTCATCTTAACATTTACATAATTATATGTACACCTGCAAAATACTCACACGATGTGTATTAAATTTATACTTGAAATCTGATATATAATTTTTCAAATGCAATTTTAAATGCATGAAATTCCATACACTATTATTTTCTTTCAAGTTTCATTTGAGTAGGAAGCAATATTTTACAATAAAAAACCAAAATACAGATTATTGCTCAATGCATTAAAAGTACTGAGACTTAGATTTTTGAACATTTTAGAAAATAATTTATAAAATGAATTGTTTCAGCTGTTTTATTAGAATTTTAAATCTGAAATTTAATATTTTACTTTAAGTTACAAAGGAATATCAAGTATGCCTATAAAAGCCTAAACAGCTTTATACATTTAGAAATGTATTATAAGCAACTATAAAAATCATTATTTGTTTGGACTAACTACTATGCATGCTGCAAACACTTTTGAAGTAATATATACCAAAAAAATGTACTCAAATTTCTCATAGACTTTTGTCTATAAATATGTATGCAACACAGGCAATCGTAAAAATTTACACAATTTTGGATTATTGGAAACTAAGTCACACATTAAAAAATTTAACACATATATCTTAGTATATACAGTTTCATTAGTGTTTTGAGAATTTCTTATAGCATGGTCACACTTTCCCTTCTTTTCCCACAGGCACACCATTTCCCTAACTAACGTACTTATACCCTGCTTAATCTAAATCTTTTAAAAAAGTCATCAAGCTCATGATTTATATACTTCCTATATATTCTTGATGTAGAAATTAGATCATGATAGCTAGACCAGCAGCTACACTTTTAGATAAAACTGACACTCCTATTTTCTTTCCTTCTTTTTATTTCTTATTATGAATGAAGTCATATTTTTTAATCCATGTATACCCTTGTTCAAACTCCCTTCCCCATATTTAATTTACCAATACCTCCTTGGTTATGGGTAATAATTCATGCCTAAGTTCAGGTGAGGTGTTGGGATTTTGACTGACTTGCTCTTGCACAGGTCTTGTGCAGACTGTCACAAGTGCCATGAGTTCACATATGCAGCTGTCCTGATGTATCCACTACATATTGTTCTTCTTAGTTTTTTCACTGACTCTTCTGATATTATCTTGAGCTCTGGGAAGAAAAGTATTATGGAATATATATCCTCTATAGGTTTGAGCCTTCTACGATTGCTTGTTCACTGTACCTAGAACAAATGTGGGTCTCTCTAATATTCACTACCTCCTACAAATGGAAGCTTTTTTGATGAGGGTTTAGCAATCTTTTAATCACCACACTGAACTTAATGACAAAATGAATGTCACCTTAAAGATGACCACACATTTTTCAAGCTCAGCCAAGTAGTAGCTTGTTTATTGCTGTGACACTCATGGAATATTTAGTCAGCACCTTCATATCTTGGGGAAAAGTGGAGAAACATTTTCCTATGTTTTTTTTTTTTTTTCTTACAAGGGAGTTAGAAGCAGTATAGACCATTTTGAGAGGAGATATACGATTTAATTTCTTACTTCAAAAGAAATTAATTTAATTTTTTATCTCAATAACTAAATTCTGTCTCTTTCTTTCTTTTATAATATATTTTGATTGCCTGGTACCTGGATTGTCTGGGAAGTTGGATAACTGTTAGTGTTTACTCACTAATGGTGATAGTGATAAACAAGTTGAACCATATAAGTACACTGAATGCTTTGGTGTTGTTGGAAGCTCTGAAAACAATGAGGGCCATGTCACATAAATGAGGTTTATTGAAATGAACTCAGTATTCTAGAAAATATGCAATGCTTCTTTCAAATTAAAAAAACAAAACAGTACATCTTATACCTCATATCACTGAAATGTAAGCAAAAATCATGACTCTAGTGTTTAAGAAGATAAATATGACAGCACTTCAGGTAAGAATAAGTCCCAGAAGCAAAGTACTAATATCAGGTGCCAATAGATTGGCATTGTTCATCATGAGGATCAATAGCTTTAGCTCCTGATAAAGTTTCTTCACTTGGAGAATTGTAAACATTTTTTCTATATCTCATTCTAAAGTTCCAGTAATAAACCAAGGAATGAAATCACTAAATTCCAGCTGTGGGAACTATTGAACTTATCAGTCTTACCCACTTAGCAATATGTTACAGGAAAGATAACACGTTGGATTAACATTTGCAGATATAAGAACCCAGAGATTCCCCTGTGTTTGAGTAGCTGGTATCCCCTCCCCTCATTCCTTACCTATTTGCTCTGCCCCCATCACAAGATCACAAGCAATTTAGACAGGATTCTTTTTAAGTCATTGAGAGGAATGGCTTGATACTCAGACGAGAGATCCATGTCCCTCTCCTTGACCTGCTTCTATGAGTAAAAATAGTCAACAGGTCCAGCTGTTATGATCCGAATGTAGATGTTTTTCAACGAGCTATCTAGCACCCTCTCTACCTGCATGGCACCATGCATCCCATTATGATTATAATAGACTGAACCTCTGAAATAAAATACACTGGCAATCAAATGTTTGTCTTCATAGGAATTCTATGGTGATATCTTTTTACAGCAATAGGACATTGATTATCACAATGGGTAAACTCTGTGTGATTTTTTGCTGGCTCTTTGTTGGCTTCATGAAATAAATTGGGATTGGTAAAGCTACTTGTATTTATGTCATAATTCAGCTGTTGTGTCTGTTCAACTTTGCACCTTTTATTCTTATAAGACGAATATCTTTTTTAAAAAACAACAAATGTTCAAATATAAATGATAGATAAAAACACTACACATTTTTCAAGAATCCTGTATAATAGATGACATTGCACCATTCCAATCTCTGTGTCAGACATAATATTCTAGGAACTTCAATCTGTAATTCCTTTACCATAAGAATGTCTCCAACGTTATTATTTATTTTAAAAAATGTATATATTAAATGGCTCAAAATGAGTGCTGTGCTGGACTTTACAATTTGAAATAATAAAACATGAGAAATAAACTATGTACATAAAGCACAGATCACCACTTAAAAGATATGTTTATGAATTAGAAATATAATCATTTAAGCTACTATGCAGGATATAAGATATGTAAACAGTAATTTTCCAACTATTTGGGCATTCTTTCATGAATATATACAGATATTTCTAGGACATTAAAAGAAAATAAAGTGTATGTGTGAAACATTGGGTCAAATGTTCTGGGTGCAAATTTTGTATATTATGTGTTATCTGAATAAATCGGAAGAGTTTTCTCTGAAGTTCTTATAAATAAAAACACTAAAATAACTTTCTCAGATTAAGGAATACATATAAAATATCTGGGCTTGATTAAATGAATTTTTAATGGGCTACCATATCACAAATAATGACACAGAGAGTGGTTAGTTATAAAAGTCTGGTTTTAGCTTAGGCTTGTCTCTTATTACTTAATTTAACCTGCTTTTATTAATCCATGTTTTTCCATGTGTCTTTTTACCTTTCATTTTGTATGTCTGACTCCCTCTATGTCTTATTGACATCTCCTCTGAGCCTCTATTATCTCCTTCTCTTCTTTTCTCTCCCCAGAAATCCAGACCATACCTGTTGCCTAGTTACTAAATGTTCAGCTTTTTATTACACCAATCATAGCAATTAGGTTTCACAAGTATTCAAGTATCTCACAATTATATTTTGTTGTTTTAAAAATTGGGTAAATGAAGAGTTGGCACTTTAATATTTTTTAATTATGTCTATAATAATAATATTTATGCAATAATTTTAGATAGGTCTAATTTCAAACTTGGCTAATGTTGAATCGTCTTTCTGATCTGTAGCATACATTAGTATCCATATTTCTGTACTGTGAATATCTGTCTAGCATTATGTTTGACCACAAAGTAAAAAATTTGCTTCTTCTTCAGAGCCCTTCATTATTCATGTAGCAGCTGCTCTGTCCTTTTAGCATTATTCACTGGAGATCTTATAAGCACACATTTCATTTCTCGGGACAACTCTGCATGGCATCTCTAGGATTGAGCAAAACCACTAGAAATCGTCAACAGCAAATGACTTTCTGCTTAGCTTGGCATCATTACCAGACAGAGGATGGTATGGGCTTCTTCTCTGGTGCTTGCCTTTGTGTGACAATGGTGGCACAGCTGCACAATGGAAAACTTGCTCTTCTCTGCCAACAGTCTCCAGAACAGCCTTGGCACAGATCTTGATGTCTCCCAAGAATGATCCCACAGTGGTTGATTTTCAATAAAATTGGCCTACAATAGCACAGGAAATATTTTTCTGTCTTACTGTAGACAAATTAAAAGAAGGAGCAGGGGAGTATCAGTTCACAAATAATAACAATCATTAATAATTCTTAATCATATTTATAATTGTGAATTCTTATAAATTTTGTATCACTATATGGAAAAGATTTTTAGAAAGTGGTTCTTTAGTTTTATTTTTGATTTGCATTTCTCTGATGGCTAAAGATGAAGAGCACATTTTCAGGTGCCTTTCAGCTATTCGTAGTTTTTCTGCTAAGAATTCCCTTTTTAGATCTGAACCCCATTTTTTGATAGGGTTATTCAAGGTTTTGGGATCTAAATTCTTGAGCTCTTTATATACCTTAGAGATCAGTCCTCTGTCACTTGTAGGGTTGGTGAAAATCTTTTCCCATTCTGTAGGCTGGCATTTTGTCCTATTGACAGTGTCCTTAGCTTTGCAGAAGCTTCCCAGCTTCAAGAGATCCCACTTATTGATTTTTGGTCTTAGTGTCTGTGCCACTGGTATTATATTTAGGAACTGGTAGCCTGTGCCACTTTGTAGAAGTGTATTTCCCACTTTCTTTTCTATCAAGTTCAAAGTGGTTGGGGTTAAGTTGAGGTCTTTGATCCACTTGGATTTGAGTTTTGTGCAGGGTAACAGGCTCGGATCTATTTGCATTTTTCTACACACTTCCTTCCAGTTATGCCAACACCATTTGTTAAATATACTATCTTTTTTCCATTGAATGTTTTGAGCCTCTTTGTCAAAAATCTGGTGTTCATAGGTTTTTGGGTTAATGTCTGGATCCTCAATTCTATACCATTGGTCCACAAGTCTGTTTTTATGCCAGTACCAGGCTGTTTTTATTACTGTAGCTCTATAGTATAGCTTGAAGTCAGGGTTGGTGATACCTCCTGAGGTTCTTTTGTTGAGTAAAATTATTTTGGCAATCCTGGCTTTCCTGTTATTCCAAATGAAATTGAGTATTGTTCTTTCAAGGTCCAAAAAATATTGTGTTGGGATTTTGATAGGAAGTGCATTGAATCTGTAGATTGCCTTTGGTAGAATTGCCATTTTTACTATGTTGATCCTACCAATCCA
>PVIH01016909.1:0-43848 GCA_004025045.1 Sigmodon hispidus
GCCACATTATAATCAAGACACAAAACATACAGAACAAAGAAAAAATTTTAAGAGCTGCAAAAGAAAAGGGCCAACTCACATATAAAGGCAGACCCATCAGAATAACGCCTGACTACTCAATGGAAACGATGAAAGCTAGAAGGGCTTGGTCAGAAGTTATACACACGCTTAAACAGCATGGATGCCAAACTAGAATACTATACCTGGCAAAATTATCCACTACATTTTCAACTATTTTAATAGCTGTAGCAGTTTATTACTTGAGTAGTGGAGGGAGACAGAGGGAGATAGATGTGGTGAGGTGACTTTGCTTTGCTTCTTGGAGAAAACTTACAATTTATTGTTCTGTGTTTTGTTTTTTTGGTTTTGAGACAGGGTTTCTTTGTGTAGCCTTGGCTGTCCTGAAACTTTGTAGACCAGACTGGCCTTGAAATCTGCCTGCCCCTGTTGTGATAACAGGTGTGCCAACGCTGCTGTCCCACATAGATTCTTAATTACATGGGTATGTTTACTAACCTGGTATGACATGACAAAAAGAACCCTTCCTTCCCTTCAACACACACACCCAGTCTCACCTTACAGAAATGTGGAATTCTGGGTGGTCAGTGTAAGAAGCTAGTGTTTTCACTTTATAGTTTTCAGGTTAAGACAGAGAGCTCTAGAGTTCTCCCAAGAAGGTTTCCTATCATTCTCTGCAAACTCATCTCCCTCTAGCAGCTAGCTTTGGCATCATTTTGACAGCTCTTTTGAGACATAAGTAATGTAGCATAAAATTCATCTTCTTAAGTATATAATGTAGTGGATTTTAGTGCAGTCACAAAATTGTGCAACTAACATCTCTTCAGTATTAGAACATTTAGTCAAGCCTTAAACCCTAGATTTCATTAAATCATTTCTTACTTCTGTTTTCCATATTAATGGAGTCTTCCATATAACTGGCTTCATTGGATGATGTTGCATGTTCAAGGCTCATCAGTGTAGCAGTATTCACTCATTTTCTCATTGTTGATTTTCTTGTCAGTTAATATCCTACTGTTGGATACACTGTACCTCATGTCTCTCATCACCTATTGATAGTTATCTGGGTGCTAACACCATGTGCTTTCATTTGCAGTTTTTATTTGCATTCACTGCTAACCAGTGGTGGTGAGCATTCTACACATGAGCATTGAATGTCTGTGTATCCTCTTCAACAGTATTCAAATTGTCAGTCTTTAGCCGTGGTGCTATATTTCCTTCTGTCACTGGGGTGTGAGGAATTCTTTATATTCCTAGGGTCTGGGGAGATGACTCAGTATGCTCAAAAATATTTTCCATGAGAGAATGAGGATCGACATCTGGATCTCTAGCACTCACACAAAAAACATGACAGCACACACTTGTAACCCTAGTTCTGGGAAGGCAGAGACAGGTGGATCTCCGGAGCTTGTTGGCCAGCTAGGTGTACTGAATTGGTGAGTTCCAGGTTTAGAGAGAGACCCTGTCTCAAAATTGAAGGTAGGCATATCCACATAAGTTACTGAGAGTAAGTGTTGACTAAGTGCTCAGCCAGAAACAAGGCATTTATACCATCTCTCTGGCTTAAATACCATTGCAGAGGAAGGAGTAGAGAGACCACAAGAGCTGGGAGATAGATCGGGAAAAGGGCAAGACATAACCTAGAAACCATGAAATTACACCAACTGTGGAAGGTTGTGCTGTATCTGCATGAGAATGGGCCTATTATCAACCAGGCCTGTCAGGAGGAATAACTCACTCCTTCAGGCTAACCTGATAGATTCTAGAAGTGGAGGAGGGGGTCGCCTTCAATTTTGTACCCACTGGGCCACCATCAGGCCCTAATGTCTAGCCCCAATCACAACAAAATAAAAAGTCACGAATGTGAAAGACTTTTTGAGAAGAGAGATAATAGAAATTGTACCACACAAAAAGAATAGAAGGGAGATAAAGTATCTGGAGCATCTGTACATATATGACATGTCAAAGAAATAAACACAAATCAAGGGGAGGGATAAAGAGGGACAATCTCTGAACTTCATACACATGTGTACATGACAATGCACATACAGCACACCCACAAGCGATAGAGAGAGAAATAGGGAGCAAGAGACAGAGAGAAGAGAGGGGAGAGAAAGAGAAGGAAACACAGAGCAAGAGATAGAGAGGAGACAGAACCAGAACAGATAGAGAAAAATAGACAGATAGATACATAAATACACAGAGAGAGAGACAGAGAGAGAGGAGACAGAACCAGAACAGATAGAGAAAAATAGACAGATAGATACATAAATACACAGAGAGAGACAGAGAGAGAGGAGACAGAGACAGAGAGACAAGAGAGAGAGTCCTATCATGCCATGGGTTGTCATTTTTTTTTTTCTGATCTTCAAAGAACAACAATTTTTCATTTTGAAGGAGTCCAGCTACTTCAGCTTGCCATTGTCACTCAGCAGGGCTGTGATAACCAAGCCACTTCCTGGTCTCAGTTTATAAATATGTACTCCTAACTTTTCTATGTGTTTAATTGCTGTGGATCCAATATTTTCATGTACAACCCATTTCTAATTAACTTATATATGTGTTTTGAAATAGAAGTCCAAAATCTTTATCTTACATGTAGATATTTAGTTGTTTCCAAAATATTTGTTAAGAAGATTGTAATTTTCTCTTTGCCATCTTGCCAAAAATAAACAAAGTATAAATTTAAAGGTGTTTCTCAGCTTTGGACCCTGCTCCATTAACATACAGAAGAAGTCTTTCTATGACAACAATCATCATGATTATCAAAATTGTGTATTAATTTTTGAAATCAATTAGGAAATTGCATTTTAAGACTTTTGGGTATTTGCATGTTTGCATTTGCACTCATACACTTTTTTTTTCCTATTTTGTTTTCCAGAACTCTTGCTATGCTTTATTTTGATCTTATATAAATCAAGTTTGTTTGAAAAAATTCTCTGTATTGAAATATATGTATGAGCCCAAACCAAACTTTTTTTTTTAATTAATAGCTATGCATCTGTTTCAGTTAAGAAAAGCTGAATAACATTTCCTGTCCTCAAAAGGATGACACCCTTTCTTAAAAGAATAAGAAAAATATACTGTTTAAACTCAGAACATCTGTAATGCAACATCATAAAATTGAATGGTAACTATAATAATTCTCAAGGAAAGAAAAGCAAAGATATTTTAAAAGAAAAATAAAAATTTGGAATTGTAAACAGCTTGGTGAAACTGAAAATTATTGTTTTAAAATAATGTATAACCAGAAGATAAAATATATATATTGTTTTCTTAGATTGATTTTTGTTACTTTATTTGATTTTTCTATTATATTCTCATTTAGTCTTTATGAAACTTCTTGCTTTTGTTGGTGTATATTGTTTATGTATGTTTTGTTTTATTATTAGCTAAGAAAACTGGTATTGTAATTATGACAATATTAATTTCAGTTTAGCTTTCTCAATGGTAACTGAGCAAAACAGCCAGCTGATAGTCACCATTGACAATCAGGCTAACTGATCTATGGTGCACTAAAAATATTGTGCCAATTTGTAAAGGAGATGACTGGTGTCTAGAGTTATTTCCGCTAAATACTGAACTATGGGAACTGAGATAATACATCTTCTGAGACTTTAAATGCCAGTGCTTTTAGACTGTCAAATGCCAAAGTTTCAATTGTCATTTTGTGAGACTCTCAACTCACCCCCAACCATCCTAGTTATGACCATATACAAAAAAATCCCCAACCATCCTGGTTATGACCATATACGGAAAAATCCCCAACCATCCTAGTTATGACCATATACGGAAAAATCCCCAACCATCCTAGTTATGACCATATATGGAAAAATCCCCAACTGTCCTAGGCATGCCCATATCTGGAAAGTCCCCAACTGCCTCGCCCCCACCCAAAACCACAGAACGTCCCAATCCTGAGGGCAGCCAATGACAAAAAGCCACATCAATGAACCATCATAACCAGACAATAATTCCCCCTTGACTAACCAATCAAAAAATGACCCATCCTCCCATATCCTGGCAATGAGCTTTGCAGTTTTCCCCTTTAAAAGCTGAATGGTTGCACTGTTCAGAAGCCTCTCCTTGCCTCGCTGCCTTGAGCACTGTGGACAGGCTCCCTACTGGCTGGTTTGTATACCTTGTATACCGCTTTCAATAAACCTTGCAATTGCATTCCAGATTCCCTGGGCCTCCAGTGGTCTCTTTTGGGGTCTCCACTACAGGCACAACAATTTCAGGTACCCCTTGTTATAACTTTATACCTTGCAAGTATTCATTCCAAAAATGTGTGTATAATTCTTGAACTCTACCTCAAGGAACATTCTTTTGATTTCACCATTAGTGGAATAAAAGCTATCTCCAAAAGACTGCTTGTGGGACCATTTGAACAATTTGGATACCAGATATTCTATCTAGCACCTCTTGACCATACTCTTCTACTAATTATTTTTCATAACTGGGGTCATGTGTAACTCCTGTCTAAAATCATGGTATTTTTAGACATGGAGAAAAGCCACATATAAACCCAAATGTCTTAGACAACTTTTACATCACTGATTTATGGATAGGAGAACCATGGTGCTAAGGTCAGTAAGGAAGAAAATGGTGAGTGGGAAAGTGTAGCATGGAAAACATGTAAAATCTTTAGAATAGTGATTAGTATGGGCTTGGGAAGGCTGCTTGAGTATTGGCAGTTTCCCCCCACTTTATCCCTTAGACTACAGCTTCTGTGTCTTGGCTCTAAGGAAATGCTTCCCAGGAAAATTTACCTCAACGATCCCATCAATGTAGGATAGAAGTTGGTAACAGAATACGGTTGTTGTTCTGCCAGAAATGACCATGTTACTTTGCAGGGAGGAGAATGCGAAATTCTGAAACTTTTAATTGGAAAAGTATTGAATTCTTTTCACTTAATAGTCTCTTCCGAGCAGTGCTGGAGGGAGATGAACAGCAGCTAAGAACACTAGCTAATCTTCCCTAGGACTTGAGTTCAAGTGCCCGCACCCACATGGTGGCTCACAACCATTTATAATGGGATCTGATGTCCTCTCCTCTCATGTCAGGCATACATGCAGACAGAGCACTCGCTCATACATTAAAGAGTACATAAACAAATAATACTAAAAATTAGGATCTTCTGTGGTAAGTTGGAAGATGAGAATGTTGAAGGAAATACAGACAATGGAGGTCTGTTTGTGAAGTTTCAGAAAGACTCAAATACTCTATTGAGTTGTTTTGAGCTAAATGAAGACAAGTAAAACATTTGCTTTTCTGGACAATGGTACTTGAGGGCAGTGGTGAAGTTACAAACAGCCTTACTGGCGGTGGAGATAGCAGGATCAGGGAATGGCTGCCAGTGTGGAGTAGAGCTGGCCTGAGACTATGGGCAAAGTAGTAAGTGCCGTGGGTGACAAAGCCAGAAAAGTGAGACCTTCGCCTTTTGAAGCACAAAAGGTCACCTGGGTCCCAGGTGTTGGGCATTACACCTTCTATGCTGTCGGATTTAAGTTTTGCTTTGCTCTGACGGTAATTGTTCATGGTACTTTATTTTTGTAACAAAGAGATTTATGCTTATTTTGAATTTCATAGAAACTCACAATTAAAAAAACTGAGTTTTGAAAGAAATATTAGACTTTTAAAGCAATAACATTTTTCAAGAATGTGGGACTTTAAAAAGAAAGTTTTTCTGTATTCTATATCATGCTATTAGCATGGCATGTTGGGGACAAAGGAAGGTCTGTTTTAACATTGATATGTGTGTATGTCAAGTTGACAGGGGTAGACTTGTGCTTGCTAATTTTGGTTGTCACACCTGGGTAGAGGGGACCTCAGTTGATTTATTGCTTCCATCAAATTGGCCTGCAGAAACATCTGCCAACCTTTTTCTTCATTGCTAGTTAGGAGGACTCAGACCTCTGAATCTGGTACTGTTCCTTGGCAGAGAAAGGTTGTTGAACACGAGACAGAGAAAGGCCATAAACCTCATTCCTCCATTGGATTTCGTTTCAAGCTCCTGTCTTAGGATTCTGCCTGGAATGCCTCTGTGGTAGACTACAATCTATAAAATAAAATAAACTATTTCCTCCCCAAATCACTTTGGTTCTGATGTTTATCAGAGTGGAAGAAAACAAATTAGAACGAACATAGTATTAAATAATGACTGAAATTGGCTCAGGCTAAGCAGTCACATAGGTGTGTGTTTAATCTTAGCTGTGCCAGTTGTGTGTCCATAGACAGGATGCACTCCTCCCCTTCAGCTAATCACTTCACACTCAAGCAAAGTTCTTAGTTTCCTAAAGTGAAAAAGGAAATCAGACCAACCTTATAAAGTTAAAACTCAAAGTAAAAGATACTGTGTATAGGAGGATCTGAGCAGCTTCTTGCAGGAGACACTGACAGCAATGATGATTAAGTCCTGAATTATCATTGCTGTTGAGCACTGTAGAGATTAATCAAGAGCATCTTCTAGGGGAAGGAATGCAGTTACTACAATCCTCACCATACTCCCCTGGAGGTTAACTCAGTGGCTCCAAACTTTTCAAAATCAAAATTGGACCGACGATAACAAAGAAAGGGGATATATCTAAGACGAAAGATTTCCTGGAAAGTTTTCAATGTGTACACTCATCAGATTCATTCTCCACTGATATTGTTTCAGATATTTTTCTGCTTTGAAGTTCAAATATATGAAGCATGAGTTTGCTTTCTAAAAATAATAGTATTTTGATTTTTCTTAAAACAAGTAAGCAAAACAATCACACACACACACACACACACACACACACACACACACACACACCACACACAAAGCCCTACCAGAACTAGACTAAGAAATATCCCTAAGCCCAGCAAGACAGATTATTGCTATTCAGTGATGTTAAGACTCTTATACTCTCTTCTTAGTGTCTTCAAGCTGCTGGTGACCATATCATCCCAAGTCTAGTCAGCCACTCTGCTCCTCCTTTCCCTGGCATGAGACCTCCATTTCCTGGCAGAAGGACACATGCATCAGTGACTTTTACTCACTAGGATCCCTGAATGATTTTTCTTTAGAACAGTCAGATTCAGGATCTGAGCGAAGCACAAAGGATTCCTTTCTTTTTCATGCTGTGAAGCTAAATCCGGTCCTCATTACCAGGAAGTTAGAAAAGGACTTACTCTTAACAGTGACTAAAAGTGAGCTGGCCCTTCAGAGAAATAACACATCCTAAAGAACAGACAGGAACTTGAAGTAGACAATGGAGCTTGTTTTTCTGGAATTATCTAACCATCCAAATAACCTGGTTTAAACCCACTACACAGTGACAAATTTGTCATTTTATTACTAGTGGCTGAGAGCAATCAGAAATATGAAGAATGGGATAAAGACTAAGATCAATGACGTATTGTAAATGGCTGCTATAGTTAATTGTTGTAGTCTTATTTTGAGTCCAGAGGTGGGGCAGCTTAGGTTAATATGACTAGATTATGTACAGAGGTCAGCATCTGGATAGTGGCAGAGTTTAACATTCAAGAGCCAATGTGGAAGTTCAAAGTGACAGCCTTCTTAATTCCACCATATGTATTTTTTCTTTTGCTTCCTCATTTTTTAAAACCTACTACTTTTCTCCTTACTCTAAATAGAATAAGTGACTTTAATATGTCTCATCTTCTAACTCAGCTTTAATTAAATTCTCTAAAGACAACAAATAAAAGGTAGCAAATACTACAAAAACTTAACTCAACTGCAACCCTAATTCCAAGTCTACTTGTACTTGAAAAGAGCAACTTTGACCATCACAGACCAAAGGGGACCGCACTCATGCTCTGGGCACTATATAGAGAGAGTAGCATTCAGCTACTGTGTTTTCTTTGAAGCAGTGTTTAGATATTTAATGTTTTTTAGTGAATAAGATTTGTGGGGATTCTAAACTTTATTCTTTTGCATTTTTGTAGTGTTGGATTTTTTATAGGGATATGCCATTTTATATAGGTTATATAAGATAAATGTCATAATAATATGTCCATGAAGTTTAATTTAGCCAATCATGTGATTAAAAGTCTAATTATAGGATGAGGATCCAGCTCAACAGAAGAACACTTTTAATATGCAAAACTATGAGCAATAATAGATATTTATTATCTTCAGGGTCTGTATGTGTGAGGGAATAATATTTATATGTTTTCAGAGTAAAGATAAAAATGATGTTTGAAAAGTATTTCTTGTCATGAATTAATTTATTTTTCTGGGAGTGGGATGCTTGGGACTCAGGTTTTTGGTCTAGTGTGTATTCTACCAGCAAGTTAAAGCCTCAGCCATTATGAGTCACATGGCCAAAATACTAACCTTCCTTAAAGACCTCACACAATGTTAATTTTTTTCTATTATCGTTGACTTTCCTGACTATGCCTCTGTGTATACCACTCTCTATAAAACCCAAGTCATATGGACTACCAACTCATACCTAACTGAAAATTCATTTGGGTAAGATCATTTTATAAGTTGATCCATAACTGTTCATTTATAGAGAAATGGTGGGGTTCTGGTGAAGCTCAGAGGTACAGCGCTTGTCAAGCATGTTCAGGCCTTGGGTTCAGTCCCTAGCACTGGAGAAGACTAGAAAGGGAAAGAAAAGCAGCCTGTCATCCACAGTGGGTGCCTGAGATATACCTCTCAGCCTGTCATCCACAGTGGGTGCCTGAGATATACCTCTCCTTTGTTCTTCTGTGTCCTATTTGATATCTGTCTTGACAACCCTCCACAGTGACCTCACCAGGACAGTCCCTGTCTTTGCCATCTCTTGTTTTAGGTTTGGGGAACTTGGGTTTGAACATGACATTTCCCCAACACACTTTGCCATTAAGCTATACCTTAAGCTCATTTCTCGTGTCTCACAATAGAAAATAGCCATCACTTGTTCAGTAGCTCCAATCCTTGTTCATAATTTGATGCTGCAGGGACCAACTCAAGGGTGAGAAAGTTCTGTTGTTCTAAGGAAGGCAGAGACCAAGAGCTGATTGACACTGACGGCGGTCATCAAGCAGGGCCAGGCGGGCACTGTGCTTTCAGTCTTCCCACAAGGAGGGAGATGGTGGGGGCGCGGCCTTCCCAGAGAGCTTTTATTGAAACTAGAAATACATTATTTATTGGTCTAACTTTAAAATATTCCTAATATTGTCTTTCCCTGAAGTTACATTTTTTTTCTCTCCAATTAATATCCAAGTTCAAGTGAGTATGTGGAAATTGTGAACTGAAAATCTGCTTTTGAATCTGGGCTTTTCTTTCCCTTGTTACTTAGTCAAATGTAGTCATTTTAATAAGAATTGTTTTGAATATATACAGATCTAGGTGTATAATATCAGACACTATCATACACAAACACACATACCGGATACTAAAGTCATATATTTGGTTGCTCTTTACTTGGCTTGGATAATTATATAACTTTTTAAAAATTAAATTCACATTTATTTTTTATTCACTATTGTCCTTCAAGTGATTTTTTTTGTTTCTACAAAGAACTTTAAGAGTTCACAGATAAATGTTAACTCACATTTTACTGCATTTTTTTAAATTTTTCTTTTGAAAAAAATGAATTAGCAATGGGCTCTGGAAACGTACACCAGAACAAAAGTAACAGTAACATGACTAACATTTAACTTAGAAGAATTTATGGTTAAAAATTAACTTTCTACCTCAAAGGTTCAAGGAAACACATGTAAATCAGCAGTTTTTCCACAGGACTTCATGTTCTTCATGGTGCTTTTGTCTGTTTGGAAAAAGAATTATCACTGGCAGCTCGGCTAGAATTGTCTTGCCCTTTCTTGTACCTCAATGCTCCATTTCTTCACTCTTTCCAAAAAGGAAACAGAAAGAAATCAGTCTTCGCACCTTTCACTTCTTCAGCACGGTGGCTAGAGGACCTTCTGAAGGTGAGGTCATACGTCGCCCTAGCAACCTGGCTTGAAGGAAGTGACGTAATGAAGGAGGCCGGTCATCTGGCAGAGGCATCATAGCTACTGCCACTTCCTCCTCATGTTGTCCTGCTGAGAAGGAATGCCTGATCCTAGTGGTGTTAGAAGCATTTCCCCAGAATATTGTGTGCACTTGCAAAATCAGCTAATTTTTCTCAGAAGAGAACATTAGAAAATTACAAATAAGCTAGCATCAACTACTGTCTTCACTGCAGAAGTGCTACCCAGCAAAAATTAAGTAACTGTCAAAATATCCAGACTGAAAATGAGTAAGTATTATTTGAGAACCTGAAAATCTGTGCATGGAATCCAAAAAGAAGTCAGAAATTGGGTGATCATTATCCTCAGTGACTCATCATTTAGAAGGACAAAACCTAACATGAGATGGCTACATATACTCAAAAACTTCAAAGATTTGCTTTGTCTATATTATTTTTGTGTCTCATCTGTGGTAAAGTATCCCAGCCATGTATGTATCTTTACTCTAATGCAGTCTACAAATCATGGAAATTACTTTTTCCCCTTTATCTTTATCAATTTCCTACAAAAAAAAAAGGAAGAAAAAATTGTTGATTGTTGATGAAGCTTAGTGGTTAAGAGTACTTACTGTTTTCCCAGAAGACCAGAGTTTGGTTCCTGGCACCCATGACATACAGCTCAAAACTGCCTGTAACTCTAGCAGCAGAAGGCCCAATGCCAACCTCTGGCTTTCATATAGATATCTGCATGTACACATATAGATAATAAGTAAAAAAATTAGATTATAAAAGTGTTTATATACTTCACACAAAATGTACAATAAATTAGTCTAATTATAGCTCATAATTAGAGGTAGACATATTATTTATTATTGCTGTTAATTAGAGGTAGAAATATTATTCATTATATTCATTATTATTTTTAATTTCCTATAGGGTTTTAGCCTGAACCAACAGAAAGAAAGCAAATAAACAAAGAAAATTTCAGGCGGATGAAAGGGGCATTTTGAACTTATGACAGCTACTCTATTGCAAAGCTGGCAGGCTGCTCTCTTTAAAATCATCTCTGAGTGATAATTGCCCAATTTTCCTCACATTAAGGGGAAGATTATGTTATAGCACAATCTATGCTGAATTCCATCAGTAAATCAGATTTGGCCAAAAGTTAAATGGACTCTTAACCACTGTCTTACCTAAATGGCTTCATTACTGATAGAATACTTTAGAAAGGGGATGATGGGAGATTCAAAATTTTTTATAATAGCAAAATTCCAAAATGAGTGTTTGTGTCCTTATTTCTATAAAATTTTATACTTATTATTATACTACAATATGTGATTGTTAGGAAGAAAGATTTTCATAAAATTTCAAGAACATGATAAATTTGTAAACAGCATATAGAAGCTGTGTTCTGTACAATTGAAGAGTCAATTATTTACCATTATTGCAATGCTTGGGTGTTCTCTATTTGCCTCTATACAGCATTAAAACTACATTTTGTATTCATCACCCACAACCCAATCCTCTTCACAACTCACAACACAGTCATCTACCCACCACTCACAACAAAGTCCTCTGCCCCACCACTCACAATAGTCCTCTACAGGTGTGTGTGTGTGTGTGTGTGTGTGTGTGTGTGTGTGTGTGTATGTGTGCATGTGTGCATAAACAAGCAAGTGAAATATAATGAAAAGAGTTTTAAATAGTTTAGTAGAAAAATATTAAAATGTGAACAAAATTGATGACATTTATGAAATGTTTTACATTGTTGAAAAATAAAAATGATCAAAGTGAGTTAAAAACTGATCATATTTTGAAATACTAACATATAGGCATATATATACATGTATACATATATATGCACATATATGTACACACATATACAAAGGACTAAAAAACAAAATGGAAACTATAAAGTTTAAATGTTTATTTAAACACCAGTGGGATCTGTAATGCCTGAATCTCAATTACCCAGAGTGACCACCAAAGACAGAGATATCTGAAATGCAACATCAAGGTTTATTGTCAGAGCAATACAAGCCTAGGCAGGGAGCTTGTTCTCCCCACAGCACTCCCTCCCCATGAGTGCAGTACAGGGAAGAGCTGAGCACCCCAAGTTACACAAGCTTTTTATAGGCAAAGACCACTAGGCAGGGTTACTTGGGGTCAAGACTACAGGTGTACTCTCTATGAACTCATGCTTAGGGATTTTTTACAGCTTAACATTTCTGGACCCCACCTGGGTAGTGTGGCTGGCAGGTTTTTACTGCCTGAGAGGTGGACCATCCAGGTGTCCTTAGATAGGCTTAGCTCATTCTTTCTTGGAACTGGGGAAGCACCTGCCAGGAATGTGAAACTGAACTCTATTTTAGTACAAAATGGCTACTAGAATACAAAATGGGGTTTCTTGAACTAAGTTATCTCGCTTCAGGATCAAATATATTTTGTGAGATTAAGGTTGAGATACTTATACACAAAACTAAATCATATACTACTCTTCAGCACAGATACTGACTTTCTTTTGAGTCAGCTGGTTCTACCTCATAGATTTCATATTTAAGATGAGTGTGAACACCAACAAATTGTTAGTGTCTCTTTAAAAAGAAAGCAATCATTTAGAGAGAACAGAGTGTGGGCTCTTCATGATTTTTCCTCAGGAAATAAGAAAGAAATTTTCCATAGCTTACTACCTGTGAAAAATTGCTGAAACTTATGAATAGACAAGTAGGCAGGATACAGTGCATAGTCAGTCAAGGATATGTATTGGTGCATTTCTTTTTCTTCCTTTCTTCTTTTAAATACTACAAGTAACTGGATTTAATAGAAGGCAGTGATATGCTCAAGCAGTGTAGTATTACATTTCACTCATTAAAAAGGATACTGGAAAATAAACCTTGGTGATTGAAATGCAATATTGCAAAATAGGCTGAACAGTAAGTGGAACACACCCACAAAATCAATCAGAGGGCTCTAATATCAGCCCTTAAAATTTACTCAGAAAAGAAAGGCTGAAAGCATAAGACAAAACAAACAAACAAACAAAAAACCAGTGAGAATAGAGGATTCTAGAATCCATCCACAACGCCATGACAAGGAAGAAGGTAGTGTCACCCAAAGACCTTAGATTCCAGAAAAAACTGGCAGATGGTATTGACTTCAATTGCAGTAAAAAGATAAAATGAAGTCATCTCTAACAAATGGGTCTAGTGATAACACCAATACCATCAAACCCTGCCACCTGATCACAGATGACTATGTTGGAGGAGACACAGACCCCAAATTACAATGTTAAAATTTTTCCTTCCCAGGGATCTTCAACTGTCCTAGTGATCAGGATCCCTGGGAATGAGATTTTGGTCACTATGGGAGAGCCAAAAGCAGATATATAGACTATAAGAACAGTAACATTACACTTGTCTTAGTTACTGTTTTATTGCTATGAAGACTCCATAACTTATAGAAGAACCTTATAAAAGGAATCACTTAATTGGGGCTGGTATACAGTTTCAGGGAGGGCATCCATGATCATCATGGCGGGGTTGCATTGCATGCAGCAGGCAGGCATGTTACTGAAGCTGAGAGCTTACATTCTATCCACAGGCAGCTGAAAGAGGGAGGGAGAGAGGGAGGGAGGGAGGAAAAGAAAAAAGGAAGGAGGGACAGAGGGATGGAGGGAGACAGACAGACAGACAGATGACTACCTCTAGCACACGCTTTTGAAACCTCAAAGCCTACCAGCCAGTGCCACTCATACCTTCTCCTGCAAGACCATACTTCTTAATCCTTAAATAGCCCACCAACTGGGATACAAAGATGCAAATATACAAGGCTAGGGGGCATTCTGATTCAAACCACACCATCCTTCCTCACTTGAATCAGTCATTTAATATTCCTTCTTTGAAATACTACTCCAGTATCAAAATTTTCTTTGTAGTTAAGAACATTGCATTTTAGATGGAGTACCTTAGTTAGACTTCCAAGTTTTGTTTTTTCCCTAATGTAATACCAACTGGTATAATGGCAAAAATCCAACCAAATCCTCAAGTGCTTTTTAAAAATGAGATATAACAATTCTAAAATTAATCTGGAAACCAAAATGCCCAGGAATTTCTGATAAAATGTGAAAAAGATGAAATGGTATAGAATTGCCCTTGAAGCTTCAGAATATAAAATAACAACACTGTGATCATGTCACGGGTACAAGAATATACCAAGGAAAAAGAAAGGTCAAATGCATTGGTCCCTGAATTTGATGTGTGTTTGTTTGGGATTGTCTTTCTTTCATCTTCAAACTTAAAAGGAAGTTTTGATGCACACAAAAATTTAGTTTGGCAGGCTTTTTATTTTTCTTTTTTTTCCCCTTACAATGTCACTCCACCGTGTCCACTATGATTTTTTGTAAGAAGTCGGCTGTCAATCATATTGTTTCGACTTTTCTCTTGCTGCCTTCAGCCTTTCATCTTGTGTTTGGTCTTTAACAGATTCACTGGCAGATCCATGGGTGGGTTTCCTGCCTGCCTGGAGTTTGTTGGCTATTTTGAGTCTCTGGATTAGTATTTTCATGAGGACTTTTTTTTTCTCTTAAAAGCAGTTGCTGCCTAATTCTTCCAGTAATTTTGGTTCTCCTTTCTTTCTGTGTGTATTGCCAAGCCTTATATGGTCACATAGGTCTCAGACTCTCATTCCTTTCAACATTATTCTTTGCTACACAGACTTTTCTAACTTAAAATTTATTCATTCTCCCTCCTCCTCCTCCCCCTCCTCCTCCTCCTCCTCCTTCTTCTTGTCATCACAAATCTGAATACAGGAGAAATTGTCTGGAAAAAATCCAAGGCATGAGATCTCATTACAGATGATTGAACTCAGGATCTCTGGAGGAGCAACCTGTGTTCTTAATCTCTGAGTCATCTCTCCAGCCCCTGTTGCTACATTTTTAATGTACTAATTCCAGAGTACATTTTTATTTATAATTTTGTTGCTAGCATGTGTGTGTATGTGTGTGTGAGAGAGAGAGAGGGAGGGAGGGAGAGGAAAAGAGATTTACATGGAGAGCAAGAACGGAAGAAGCCTACGTAGAAAGAATGGGGACAGGGACTGAGAAGCCTGGGGAAGATGGAGAAGGAGGATGAGTAGAAAGGAGACATAAAATCTCAGCGAACACAATGGCCAAACAATAAGGAACAATGCTGCCAGACACCTGCTCACAGGGATACTTTCCAGCAAACTGACAACATCAAATGCTACCATGCACATGGAGTAACAGGATTTTCCATTTGCCACTGGTGGGGTTGCAAAACAGCACAGCCATTTGAGGAGAATGTATGGTGTTTTCTTACAACGTTTATATTTGTAAGAATTTCTCACAAGTTCTTACCATAAAATCCAGTTATTGTAATTCTCCGTATTTACCAAACAACTTGAATAGCAATGCCCATACAACAAGGTGCACATGTGTAAGCCCATAGTCTTTCAGGATTCTAATTTGGCAATCCTCTTCAAAAGCCTTAAACATGCCCATTTTATTTATCCATAAATGTTTTCTAAGGTATTTTCAGGCTGGTAAATGGCTCAGCATGTAAAGGCAGCTGCCTCCAAAACTGATGGCCCCAATATTTCCTGAAACCCACATTGTAGAAGGAAAAAATTGGAGTACAAGTTGTACTCCAATTTGTACTTGAGCCATGATACACACACACACACACACACACACACACACACACACTTAAATAAGCAAGTTATTTGTAATAAAAATAGTTTTAAAAGCAAGTTTTCCAGTAGGAAAATAATTAGAAAAATGTACAAAATTAGCGATGAGATAAGTCTAAGTACTTGAATAAATATTTTGGTTTGTTTAGCTCATGAAATGTTATTGAGTTGTAAAAATAAATGAGCTGTTAAGCCATGACCTTATACCATCTAATTTTATGATGCTGGGGAAGAAGCATAGAGAAAGTGGGATATAAGTGGCTAGTGGTTTTCAGGACAGTCTGGCTGGAACAGCTGGAGTGCAGAGTAACTTTAGCACATTGGTGAAACTATTCAATATGGCTCTGAAATGGCGAGTATAGGTTATTATATATTTGCCAACATCTGTAGCATATAAGATGCTCAAGTGGAACATTTACCATGTGGACTTTGAGTAAAGGGTCAGTATTGGCTTATGATGGCATCAGAGGTATCAGTGTGGTGTGGGATAAGAAAGAAGTCAGGGAAGATATGTGAGAAACAGCAAATTTGATAAATTTTTGTGCATTTCACACAATTTTGCTAGAAATAAAAATTGTTTCTTTATTAAAAAGAAAGGCTATTTAGAAGAAAATTTTATCAAAGGAATGTTATATGATGCTGATAACATGGTTTTAAAATTGTGAGTTTAAAAGTGAAGGCAAAGAGAGAGAGCAAGGAAAGAGATATCTTGATAGAGGGAGCCACTATGGAGACAGAGAGAAACATGATGCTAGAAAATTCCCAGGAATCCACAAGGATGACCCCAGCTAAGACTTCAAGTAATAGTGGGCAGGGTGCCGGAACTGGCCTTTTGCTGTAATCAAATTGATGACCACCCTTATTGTCATTATAGAATTGCCATTATAAAATTGTCATTACAGAATTGTCATTATTCATCCAGCAACTGATGGAAGCAGATTCAGAGATCCACAACTAAGTACTGAGCAGAGTTCCTGGAGTCCAGTAGAAGAGAGATTTTATGGGCAGAAGAGAGAAGATTATATGAGCAAAGGGGTCAATATCAGGATGGGGAAACCCACAGAGACAGCTGACGCAAGCTATTGGGAGTTCACGGACTCTAGACTGACAGCTGGGAAACCATCATGGGTTTGAACTGGGCCCTCTGAATGTGTCTTAGGCAGTTTGTGAGGCTCCTGTCAATGGGATCAGGTCTATCCCTTGTGCATTATCTTATTTTTGTAGCCCATTCCCTCTGGTGGGATGCCTTGCTCAGCCTTAATACAGGGAGGCTTAGTCCTGTCTCAACTTGATATGTCAGATTGTATAGATTCCCCATGGGAAGCCTCATTCTTTTTGAGGAGTGGTGGAGCGTGGGGAGAGGTGAGAAGGAGCAGCAAGAGGGGAAGCAGGGGGAACTGTGGTTGCTAGGTAAAATGGAAAAAAAAAAAACCTTTTAAATAAAAAAAGGAAAATTTTCAGGTACGGAGATAGGACTGAGTAAAAGGAAAGGAATTTTCCATGTGCAGAAGATGCTTTTACAGCTGATAGCTATCACATATTTCCTTGTTTCAGGAGGCCATGTGCATATTTGCCCTCAGAGAATTTGATGATGCTCGGCTGCTTATTGTGACATCCTCTTTCCTGTTCTCCTGTGGTTTTCCATGTATCCATCCTGCCTATCTGGTTTCTATGCACTTTCATTACCTCTAGTCTCCAATGAGACCTGAAAAATGTGAGCATGGGGCCTCCTGGAATAAATACCTCAATACAAAACATTCACAAAAAGTCTTTAAAGAAATTATAGGTTTAGGTTTCTAAGCACACAGAAACATTAAAAAGACAACAAAAACAGAACCACAAACATATTTCTGGCAAGAAGATATTTGCTGCTGTTGGTTGCTTTGTTTCAAATGAAAATACCAGTTTATTTAATAGGTTATTCTTATCAGAAAGTACTAAAACCACAGTAGGATGTTATTCCCTACACTCGTAGAAATATTTGATCTATTTCTTCTTACTCATAGAAAACCAGGAGAATGGAAATCATTTGAGGAAAGTTACCAACTTCTATTTTAAGACAGGGTGTGATAGTAATACAATACTACACATGTTTGCTTATGGATTATGTTTGACTTCTGTCTGCTAATGTGCTGTATGATTGAAAGTGTAGAATATTCAGAGTAATAGTGCACTTTTCATTTTTTCCCTGGCTATCTCGAGGTAGTGTGTGCAGTCATGTCAATATAAAGAGATGACTGTCTGAATGGGTCAAGGTGTGGCCTGAGCTAGGATTCCTTTAGAGACCATCAAGAAAAGTAAATAAGGCCCCTGCCAGTTGTTGACTTCAAGAGTAAGGGAAGAATCGAAGATAGTTAGTACACACTACTCTATTGAGCTTTAATCTAAGGGATGATGGAGAAATAAAATGTAATTGGAGTTTTACAAGAGATCAGAAGAAAATTTTTTTCAAAGAAAAATTACAGTAAATTGTTATGATGGAAGGTCTCACTGAGTAGGGGGAGAGAAACCACAGGGAGAAATGGAAAGAAGCTCTGAAGCAATGTTCTTGAGCAAGCTAGAGAAAATTGGATCCGTAAGTAGAAGGGCCAACCTCAGCTGGAAGACCATTGATGGGGCAACAGCAAGGCAGCCCATAGACAGATCAGGGATGGGCCAACTGAAAACAGAGTTCAGGGCAAGGCAAGGAAACCAATCTCTCCTTCTCTGGAAGCACTTGCCCCAATGGTGATGCATAAATACACTGGTTGGGATTCTAGATTCACCCTAAGGATTTGGCCTGTGTGATTACAGATGCTGGCAGGTTCAGAATCTGCAGAGGGTAGGACTGGCTAGCCACCCAGAAGGTGCAGGTGCTATAGTTCTATTCCAAAGACAGCTCACTGGCAGAGTTGGTCTGTACTTTGTTCTATATATTTCTTCAACTGATTGAAAGAGGCCAAATGCACAATTAAATGTTACATTGAGAAACCTCACAGACATATCTAGAGCATGTGCACACATCTGAACATTTTGATTAACCAGATTGACTCATATCACTATAGAGGATCCCCCAACCACAGAATTCTTCTATGTTTTCCACACCTTCTTTTTCAAATGTGCTCTGTCTTGGGATCAGGGTGGCCTAAATGCTTTTGCCTAGCTATCTGCCCGGAGAACAGATGGGTAGGAAAGCTGCCAGGCCAGCTACTGCTGAGCTTCTACTCAAGATGCTCTACAGTACTGCCAAGGTCTTCCTGAAATATAGGATAAGAACCAGTAACCTTCAAGCGCCTATAGCCTGGGCTGGAGGATGACAGATGGGAATTGCAGGGAAGAACACTGAGGCAAGAGTGGAGACAAACCTAGGTCAGGGTCTTTGGTGTTGAGAGCCCCAGTCAGGTGAGACCATGACCTAGGAAAAAAAGGTTTGTGCATCAGGTTCATTCATAAGATCCTAAAGGGTATGGTTTTGTCCTATCAAACTTCATTTATAAAACACAAGTCAGATCTGTGTTTGTTGTTGTCATTGTTTTATTTTAATGCAGGGTGCATACAGGCATTAACTTTGAAATGTGGGGCTTTTCTAAATGTGGGTTTCTGTGAGACTGCTCTGGTCTCACACCTGTGAAAGACAATCTAGCCCAGGTGGAGACCAGGAACAGTTTATTTTTCCCCTTTTATTAACAGCAGATTATTTTCTCATAAAATACATCCTGGTTACAGTTTCTCCTCTCTCCTTCTTCCAGTTCCTCCCCCCTCTTTTTCCATCCTGATCCACTCTGTCCCTCATTACAAAGAAAAATAGGTTCATAAGAGGTAACAACAAAAATATAATTAGATAAAAACAATCACACTGAAGTCACAAAGCAATCCTTCAGAAATCCAAGTAAAGCACAAGAATCAGAAACCCACTTGTTCACACACTCAGAAATTCCATATCAACTCTAGATGTGTGTGTGTGTGTGTGTGTGTGTGTGTGTGTGTGTGAGAGAGAGAGAGAGAGAGAGAGAGAGAGAGAGAGAGAGAGAGAGAGAGAGAGAGAGCTTGGTGAAGATCCATGCAGGTCCTGTGGGTGCTGCTTTAGTCTATGAGTTCATATAAGCCTTGCTCATGTTGATTTAGAAAGTCTTGTCCTTCTAATGTCCTCTGTCCCTCTGGTTCTTACATTATTTCTGCCTCCTCTTCTCTGGGGTCTCCTGAGCTCTGAGGAGAGAGACTTAGTGGAGACAACCCACTCAGAGTGTATGTTCTAAGGTCTCTCACTCTCTGCATAGTGTGGGGTTGTGAGTCTCCGTATTCATTTTCATCTGCTGCAGGAGGAAGGTTCTCTGATGATGGCTGAGCAAGGTACTAAACTGAGTATAGCAGAGAATCATTAGGAGTCATTTTTATCACTACTTTCCTTTTACTTAGTTTTACCCTAGGTCTCTGGACTATCTAGTCTCTAGTTTGTGATCACCTGAGCAGTTTTGAGTGTGGGCTCCATCTTGTGGAGTGGGCCTTAAGTCAAAGCAGATATTGGTAGATGACTGCCAAAAGCTTTGTGTCAACATTGCCTTAACATTTGTTCACATAGGACAGATTGTAGAGCACAGGGTTAGTGCTGGGATGGTGTCTGCATTTGTCTTTTGGTAGCCTAGAGAGTACCACCCTGTACCAAAGACACTGGAATTTAGAGGTGAAGGTGCTATGTAGACACCAGCTGTTCCTCTCCATGTTTGATGAGGGGTGTGTGTGTGTGTGTGTGTGTGTGTGTGTGTGTGTGTGATGTTTTCAGCAATTGTGGAGAACAAAATATTGTTATGGAAACAGCCTGGGGTGTTTGGGGATTTTCATGAGACTCTTTTGGTCAACAGTTCAGTTGGATGTAACCCTGTCTGGGAGTAGATTCTTAGATAACTGTGTGGAATGTTTTTGCTTTTATTTTCTTAGCGGAAAGAGGTAATAAACAGTGGAAAGGCTGATGGTAGACTCAGGGTGGGGGGCCAGGATTCACATGGATTCTAATGCCTGAATCTCAATCACCCAGAGAGATCAGAGGCAGAGATGTCTGAAGTGCAACAACAAGGTTTATTGTCAGTGCAATATAAGCCTAAGCAGGGAGCTTGTTCTCTGCACTACACTCACACCCCATGAGTGCAGTGCAGGGAAGAGCTGAGCACCCCAAGTTACACAAGCTTTTTATAGGCAAAGACCACTAGGCAGGGTTACTTGGGGTCAAGGCTACAGGTGTGCTCTCTATGAACTCATGCTTAGGGACTTTTTACAGAGTAACATTCTTGGACCCCACCTGGGTGGAGTGGCTGGCAGGTTTTTACTGCCTGAGGAGTGGACCATCCAGGTGTTCTTAGATAGGCTTAGCTCATTCTTTCTTGGAACTGGGGAAGCACCTGCCAGGAATGTGAAACTGAACTTTATTTTAGTACAAAATGGCTACTAGAATACAAAATGGGATTTCTTGAACTAGGTTTACTCTCTTCAGGATTAAGTTAAATCCTTCACAAAGAGGAGAAGAGGGAGAAAACATGTTTGAAGTTTTGGGCAGCTCAAGGGCCCTACCTGTGTAAGCCACAAGTTTAAGGAAAGAGCAAGATAAAAGATGGTTGATTTTTCTGAAGTGTACGTGTTGGGGAATAGTGTGAAGCGCTGGATTTAGCCAGGATTGATATTTCACAAGCAAATACAATGAAGGAACGGGTGACTAAGGAATCAAGTGAGGAATAAGAACTTCTCAGAACATCAGAACATGGCAAAAAAAAAAAAATCAGATTTCCTAGTATATTCTATTTTGAACCAGATAGATTATTTTCACTGTTTCATTTAATGATGTAAGTGGTATTTATTATGATTATTCATTTTTAGTCAAAAGATACTAGTGAAACTCCTTTTTGGTACTAGACACGTTTCTGTGCTATGGCTCACTTACAAAGAAAATCTGTCCTTTCTTGGAGGTGAGTATCAAAAGAACAAATACATGAATGGAAAGCATTGAAGTAGCAGGAAGGTCTTTGAAGACAACATAACTGGGCCAGAAAGTGTAGACAGGCATTGGAAGGAATATTGGGTTAGAGGTGGAACTCTGATACAACTGATTCTCCTAAGAATGAAGATGCAGTACACACCCCCCACACAGGAAGCTGGGATGGGGATAAGCCGGGAAGTCTCCCTACTGTAAGAGCAGCTGAAATGCGGCACAGGATGCCATTTGCCCACTATAGCTTGACATTAGAGGCAGGAACTGCACATTCATGGCTGACTTGGCTGAATTCTCCCCAGTCACAAAGAAAAAATTAGTGCAGATACAGAAATTCTTGTCTTATGTTACCTGCTTTACTTCGAGGAACTGGAGAAAGCCCCTGTTCCTTGCCTGATACTTACTCTCTTCTGCTGATAATCTTGTCTGCATCCGCGATTGTTCCCCAGCACCCTTCAACTCTCTAATATCATTTACCGTGGGCAGAAAGGTTATTTAGCTCTCTGAAGAAAATGTCTGGTTTCTATATCCGCAGCTGTGCTAGGTTCATCCAGTGAAGGCTCAACAGCTACTTCACTTGGATGCTTGGCTTCTCTTCACCGAGCTCTGGGAAGCCCCTATTGCCAATTTGGTTTCCAGTGTTCTGATTGACTCCTGTTCTTTGGCAAGAACCCCAGTGTTCTGCATTCCTTCTGTGCTATTGCCAGAGAGAGAAATTTAATTCTCCCCTTTGTTATGCTGAAATTTGGCACAAAGGAACATTTTCTGATTATGCATGAATTGAAAAGAAAGCCATGGAGGGTAAGCACATGAAACTTTAACAGTTTCCATATGATCATCCATATCTTAAATTATGTTCTCATAACATTTTTAAAATTTAATGTCTACTGTATTAAAGTAGAAAAATCCATATATTGAGAACATGGCATGAATGTTTTGTGCATCAATTCACAGCCGCTGTAGTTATCTGAACAAGATGAAGCTGGTCAGAATTCCAGCTTGGATAGAGTAGAGGCACCTGAGGCCCTACCCCTGTTGGAGGTGATATTGGCATTTGATTGCAGCTGTAGAAGGGTCATTCTCCATGAGAGACACAGCCACTGGTAGATTGATCTTGCCCCTGTGGATAGCCACAAGTCTAGAGCATATGAGAGGCAATAATTGGACATGGGAGGTTGTTTATAACCATGGAGAAGGGGAGATAAAGTTGGGAGAAATATAAAGTGCAAGGCACTTGGCAGGGTGGGGGGGGAGTTGGAGGAGTGTGTGCAATACACCTTGACTAAATGTATGAACTTTCAAAGAATAAAAACATTACACTTTTTAAGAATGAAAATGTATAAGCTTTGTCTTTGTTGCTGGTACTTTTTTAGCAACCAGTAAACATCGCTGATTGTAATGCTTTCTTTCTAAACAAATATGCTAATCTGGAGATAGCTACAGTGCTCTGAAGAGCAAAGAGAGAACACAGTTGCAAAATTATTTGCACACTGACAGCAGTTCTAGACCTGAAGCATTATTGTAACACTAAGCTTTAGGCTACCCATTTATTTTAAGATTGTGGTCAAGAGCTTCAAAAATGGATACAAACAAAATGACATCTGGATAAAGATGTATCCTAGGCCACTCACACATAGTACTTCAGCAAGTAGGGTTTGCCGTGGAAAACATCAGCAAGAAGGGTTTGCTGTGGAAAACTTAGTGAATACCTAGGAAGCTGGGGTTAAAGATATTCATGGTAATTGATCTTTTTGTGAGTGTGAGTCATGAGAAATTGAACTGCCCTAATGTACTAATGACTTAAAAGCTTATGGACAGACCAAAATACGCACCACACATGAAAGAAAACAACACAGCCCTGTGCAATGCTGAGGTCATGTTGCTACTTTGAAAAGCACCCAAGCCAAGCGGAAGGCCCACTGCTGACTCTGTGTATGCATGCTGGAAGAAGTTTTATTTACACATTGCTACTAAAATGAAAGTTTTAATAAGAGATGGATACAGAGAAAGAGTTTTTAAAAAGACCCAGGAAACACAGAGGCTCGAGAAAGCTAAGTAAATCATTTGAATTTTAAAGCAAAATAGCTCTTTTAAGAGAAATGAATCTCAGGACTTCTAAGCCCTGGGCACTGAGGAAGAATCAGATGAGTATGGGGAGCTGAACCCAAGAGAGTGTCTGTCTCCTTGACACTTCTTTTTTGGCTTTCCTGTCAATCCTACCGCCTGGTGTGCTTGCTGTAACCCAACAGCCTTGTGACTCTTTAGCTTCCATTAAGGCTATAAAGCCTTACCCTGACCTAACAGCTGAGCTGAATTTGGGACTTCAGTAATTATTTCCTCCATTGTTTACATTCTTGGCATTCCTGGCTACAGTCCAAATACAGTTCCTGATTCCTTCCTCGATGTTTCAGTTCCACTCTAAGAGAACACTTGTTCACACCCTAAATATCCTGGTAGAGTACTTCCTTTCTTGTCTAAGCCCTTGAGAAAGGAATCCCTGGGGGAGGGGTAGGTTTGGCACCTGTCATCTTCAGCTGTTTATACACTTACAGCATCGTGTGCTAAATGCTTGAAACTGGACATTCATTTTTCATTCTTACTTAAAATTTTGGTCCTATCAGCTGGATGTGACAGACCAAATTGACTCATCTTAGGAGTCCTTAGTCTCTCTGAGCAATGGATGAGGGGATGGGGGGGGTGGGCTGTGGGAGGACTGGGAAGAGGGGAGGGAGGGAAAAACAGTGGTATGTTTAAAAATGTTTTAAATAAAAAAGAGAAGAAAAAAGAAAATAACAAATAAGAAAAAGAATGATCTTCAATAAATTTATAAAAATAAACATAATCTTCTGGAAATAAAAAAATAAAATTTTAATAAAATATATTTTGATCATCCCCCCTCCCATTTCTTCTAGATTCTATCCATCCACTTGCCCACTTAACTTCAGGTTATTTTTCCTCTCTCTCTCATAAACAAAAACAAAACAAACAAACAAAACCAATAAGACAACATAAAAGAAAAGCCCACAAAATAAAAGCAACAGATAAACAGAAAAACCCATGGATTACTTTTGTGGTGACCCACTAACCACTCCTAGAGATGAGGCCTTCCTGGTATCATTTGATATACCTAGTGACATCCCAGTTTGCACTGGAGAAACTAATAATTTCCTTTTTGCCAGCAAGTATCACTTGCAAATAGCTTATGAGTTAGGGTTGAGAGCCCTGTTTACTTCCCCCATCCATGCCAGGAAATAGTTCTCTGATTTAAATGTTCTTTGCAGAAAGCTGCTCTCCTGTATTATTTTATGCTTACCAGAGAACCCCATTCTTAACATCGTTTTAAAAGCTATCAACCTTTTCCAGTTGGTAAAGGGCCCATCTCAGGTGCAAACCTGAGAATAGACTAGTAGGCAACCGAAACACATGACACAAGAGCAATGGATTAAGGAAAGTACTTGACCCGAATGAAGCAAAAACTTTAATGTGAGATGCTCTTCCAGGAAAGCCACGTCCTGATTCCTGAAACAAAGGAATGAGTTACCTTGCAAGGTAAACAGGCTTTGTAGATGGGATTGTCTATATGGGGAAGAGATTATTGTGTATGAACAACGTAGTCTAGAGCACATGTGATGACAGATGTAGAATTCTGAATGACATGGAGCCACCAGGCAAAGAATGCAGACATCTCTAAGCTTCCAAAAGATAGAGAAATGAGTCTTCTTTACAGTTCTCCCTAGTCTTAGACTCGTGACCTCACAGACACATGGTAATAAATTTACATTGTGTTAAACCCTTATGTGGGTGGTGATGTATTACATTAACAAAAGAAGTAAACACAGAGCTCTGCTTGTCTATAAAGACCCTTGTCATGCAGGCTGAGTCACCTGAGTTTGCTTGCCCCGTGGAAAAAGAGAACCAACACCTGAAAGTTGTTTGCTGATCTTCACACAGATGCCACGGCACACATGCTTGTACTTTAACTATCTAATATGCAGACACATATAATAATAAATAACATTAAAATTTAAAAAGAAACAAAAGCAGATTTTTAAGACTTGAACAAATAGAAAATTCTATCTCAGTCATAGAGTTATATGAACTGATATATAATTCATATATATATTATATATGAAGATACATGGCTATGCCTGAAAAATTTCCCAGGATTTAAGTGCTATAGTGTCAGACTTTGAATCATCTTGGAAAAAGGTTTATTTCATCTTTCACTCTTTGTGTTACTGCATTCATTCACTCATTCGTTAATCCATTTATTTGAGATGTTCAGCCCAAGCTGACCCCAAACATGCTGTGTAGCAAGGATGACCTTGAGTTTCTTATCCTTTAGAGTGATGAGATTACAGGCTTGCACCACCTGCCTGGTTTAATGCAGTACCAGTAATAGTAAGAAGTCTACTCATTGAGCTACCCTACCAGACCTGAATTGTTTTTTAAGTTAGCTATGCGCATATATCATTTTATACAGTTTTTGAATATGTCCTAAATAAGAAAAACTTGAACCAATTCACCTTTAGTCACTTCTCACAGTGTCTGCCCCCACCATTAGTGGGTTACAATGGTTCTGACTTTGGAGAAGTCTGGGTTTGTGAAGTGAATTGGTACCAATGTTCTTTAAAAGCTGTGTCCTCTACTCTGACATAGAAACATATGAAACATGTAACCACATAGAAGATGGAGCTATGGTTTTCACCATTTTCCAGATAAGTTCTAGTCCAAATAATAAAGAGTTATCAAATGACACTGTTCCCTTACATTTAGAAAAGATAATAGCTTTGAGACAGTTTCCAATGTCTGCCTAGTAGCGTTCATCTCCTCTTAGAAAAAGGACTGAATCAGGAAAGAGAACTGACATAAAGATTCATGAGTAATAGCCCAAAGACACAGATGAAATTAGGACTTTGATGGAGAAGCCCTGTAATTCAGCACCTTGTGTTTTGCTTCCATGGTGAGCGATGGACACAGGAAGGAGCATGAATATGGTTGTTTAACAAGTGGTATGTTTTGCTTAATGCAAATCAATGAGCTAGAACTCCTTTCCACAAGGCATCAGCATGTCCATTTCATTATGAAATGATGCCACTGATGACAATCTCAGCAGTAACTGTCTGCCTGACAATATCAGGGTGCAATCAGCAAGGCTTCCCTATTGGGGGAAAATAAAATAATTTACAAATGTATTATTTGCTTACTCTGATGGGTGGACAGTTCTTGCTTGCTTTTTCAAAAACAGACTATTCTGATCATGGCCTGGCCGCTATTAAGCTGACTTATTCTTTCTCGGAAGCCACATTGTTAAATTGTCACATTTCCTTGGATTCTGTACTTGGTTCCACACAACACAGTCTATATAATGTTGCAGGACTCCCTGCTGCTTTGGGAAAATGTTTATACTAATCTATCAACTGACTACCTGTGGTTCCTAAACACCATTTTTCAAATCCCGGAGTCCAATGGTATTTCTAAGGAGCAACGATAATTTTAGTATTATGCCTTTTATACATTGAAATGCTCTCCCCTTTTTTTGCTAAAGTCTCATGGTATCTTACAAAATGCTGGCATATTTCTAAATCATAGGGATCTAAATTAAATAAAAGGTATTGTGTGCGCCAGTGCTTGTTTAGAGTTTAAATGCAAAAGGTCTAGGTATCTGCTATTCCGTTCATACCCAGACAACAAAGGGAGCAACCAAATCACCTCTTTGTCTCTCAGTGAAAAACCCAAGATAGAGAAATAGAAAGAGGGGGGAGAAAGGAAGGAAAGAAGCAAAGATGGAAGAAAGGAGGAGGGGAGGGATGAGGAGAGGAGAGGAAGGGAGGAGAAGATTGGACAACAAAGACCCATATGCAAAAAAGAAACATATGATAGAGCATGAACTATCAAATCCAAATTAAATATGAGTAGAGAAGTGTGTAGACAGTGTTGCAGCTTGAAAACTTATAAAAGGCAGCCCAAAGGAAAAATATCTTGAATTTCTCCCCATCAACATTAACCTTTCTATATTCACCATAGTTTTCACTTAAAAATACAAATGCAGGAGGTTCTAAAATAGCTTTTTATTGTTATTCAACCTGAGAATGTTAGCAAGTGTTTTACAAAGAGTGTTTGATCTGAAAACAGTATGTTATCTTCTCCTTTTTCCAGTTTAATTTAAGAAAAAACCATTGAAGACAGTGGTGTAGCACTCACCTGGGAAGGCCTTTTGAGTGACTAATTTCATGGATTTAGGTTTGCAAAGCAGTCACTTATGATTTTGCCTGTGACTGAGGCATATGGTCCTTAATCACGCCAGAGCTGGTTCTTCATTATAACGCATCACTCAAGGACCACAGTGAATGTGGTCCAGTGGGGTGTATTCTGGGCTTTTGATAAGTGAGTACTTTGTAGCTGGTTTCAAACACACACACAACAAATACTGGGAGATGCTAGGGACCTAACCTTGCTTCACACTGTAGGAACCATCTCATCCTCTGCATGCATCTCACAATACAATACTGTGTTCCAAACATACAGAACAATTTTTTAAAATGTGCACATACTTTCCATTTAACAATATTAATAACATCACAGAATATTTAACAATAGCCAATTTTATCAGGAACCATAAATTAACACTAAAGTAGAGTAAGTTTTTAAGCAAACGTGTTCTGGCTTTAATTGCTAACATACATAGTAATTCTTCCTGGAAGAAACATACCTTGTCACAGCTCTATAAAAAGGGTGATTTTTTTCCCCCGCTTGGCGTCATTAAACAAGAATATATTGGTGGCAATAGCTGTTGATACTTCTCCCCTTTATGTGTTTATGGAATGGTAACAATGCACTATCCATGGTACATTTACTGTGTGTGATTGAGAATCAAATATCACGTGGGGTCGACATCAATGTACATCCTATGTTGGATATAGTGGCTTCTGTCTGCCCTTGTTTCTTCCTTTGTCTTCATTTTTGCCTGACCGCAACATTGAAGATTATTGTGAGGTGTTGTGCTATTCTTTTTGACAGCTCTCAAAATTCACTAGACAAACCACAGCTTAAAGAAAGAGAAGGTATCACTATGTCCCAGACATATTCAGTCAGCTTTCTCAGAGTGAGAGTTCTGTTAACCTAGGTGATAAAAAAAAAATTTGTGGGACAGAACTCCAAATGGGCAGTTTTAATGAAAGACATTCTGTCCTTACAATTCAAGAGAAAAACTTTGAAATTATATATAATTTGTTTTAATCATACACCTTAGTCTTTGAAACTTTTAGAAAGTGAAGTTCCTAATGTGCAATATATAAGTCAGTTTATTAAGTATAAAATCTGGTTATATCCCAATCTTCTAATAAAAAGTTTAGCTATGTATTTATTTTTGTGTGTTATCAATGCAGCTTTTCTCATGTTTTCTACATAGAAAATGTAATAAGTCCAGAGATACAAAGTTTATACTTGACCTGCGCCTGCTGCCATGAGCTTCATTTTCTAACCAATGCATGAGACACCCCTGCTTAGTTGGTCATGGTGGTTTCTCCAGTAGAGGCTGCATTAGATCTTTGCGATGCTGAAGCTGTATGACTAAGAGTGCTAAAAAATCCTCCTATTTACAGATCTGTTTTTTAGAACAGTTCCAAGGTGAGCTTTTTGGATCCCAATGTGTTACACAGTCAGTCTGGCATACATGAACCTTGGTTATTATAACTTACTAAGCACTACAAGCTCCCAACCAATCAACAAATGTTGCAAACTGTATACGTCACTGCTAGATCTTTAGCCCACAACTACCATTGAGAAGCAGATGTGCATCATACACAGTCATCAATCACATCTTCCACTCAGCGTCTACAGGTCTAGGTATCTGCTATTTCATTCATGCCCAGACAACAAGGGGCACAACCAAATTGCCTCTTTGTCTCTCAGTGAAAAACCCAAGATAGAGAAATAGAAAGAGGGGGCAGAAAGGAATGAAAGAAGCAAAGATGGAAGAAAGGAGGAGGGGAGGGATGAGGAGAGGAGAGGAAGGGAGGAGAAGATTGGACAACAAAGACCCATATGCAAAAAAGAAACATATGATAGAGCATGAACTATCAAATTCAAATTAAATATGAGTAGAGAAGTGTGTAGACAGTGTTGCAGCTTGAAAAATTCCAAATCCACAGCAAGAGGCAATCTGTAAAATGAACTGATATAGATGAAAAGAATGGTTGTGACAAACACAGAAGAAATGATGTCAGCAAATCTCTCAGATCCTAGTTTGATGTCATGCTTCAATTATCCCAGCAATCATAAAACTGAGCTGGAGACTAGCCTGGGCAACAAAATAAGACCACAGCTCAGAAAGAAAAAGGAAGGAGAAGCAGCAGCCATAGCAGGAAGTCATGGAATGCATCTGTAATCCCAACACTTGTAGGGCCATACAGGTCACAGAGACAAAAATGTTATTATTTTTATTTCTGCACTGCTCAAGATCAAACCCAGGACTGTGCTCAAGCAGAAATTCTGCTCCAGAGTTCTACCTCCAGCCCTCGCATCAAAATCCCTTGTGTGGGGATCACTACATACTGTGATCACTTCATGATGTCATAGTCCTACACCATCATCAGAGAAAAAATAAATCTCTGGATTTTATATATTATTTTCTTCCTGCATGGGAGAGTCGGTCCAGGCATTGTTCTAAGTATTAATAATCAGACACAAATATTGTATTCCAAGAATAGACATGATACTCCTTGGTTCTTCAGATTATGCAGAGGTATCACAATGAATAATCTTGTCATTGTGATTGGCATGAGAAAATGGCTAAACCATAGAAGAAGCATAACAAACCATTTTCAAGTAATTTCTTTCTAAGGACACATGATACTGATAGGATTCAGTTCAGCAGCCCTCACATCATAGCTGTTTCCAAATCAACAACCAAATACACTGATTTCAGAGCCTCACTCTCTAAGAGAAACTGAAACCAGTTCTCACATCATTTCAGAATATGTCAGAATCTTTGCTGAATTTTCTAGCAATAGTTTGAGAACACAAGCAATGTGTATCTAGGTAGTAGGGCAGAATGAGTTTGACTTTACTGGGAGTGTGTGTGTGTGTGTGTGTGTGTGTGTGTGTGTGTGTGTGTGGTATTAGGTTATGTGTGTGTTCATGTAGAAGCCAACAAATGACTTCAGCTGTCAATCCTCAGGTCCATGACCAGGTATCTCCTTGACATGAGTGTTGTCAAGTAGAATAGACTAGCCAGCGAGTTCCAGGGATCACCTGACTCCTGTATCCAGCACTGGGACTATAAGAATGTACTACCACACCCAGCTTTAGAAAAATGAACATATTCTTACAAAGGTTTTGAGGGATCAAACTCAGATCATCATACCTGCAAGTTAAACACTTTGCCAAGTGTGTTATTACCCCAGCCTGGTGTTGAGAATTGGGTTCTAGGTTCTTGAGTATTGCAGTCGAGAGCTCTTAGACATAGACTAGCCCTGATTTATTTTATTATGTAGTACTATTAAATACAAACATTTTACTTAAAAGTATAATCTTTTTATAATATATCATGGCTTGAATATTCATTTTTATCCCACCAATTCACTGTTTTTCTTTTAGTTCATCACGTAGGTTTGTTCCTGTTTCACTTCCCAGTGCCAGAACACAATGCATTACCTAGTAGAACAAAAATAAAATACTCTCTAATTTCTTTCCATTTTCATTTAATTTTTGTAAGACAGAGCAAAAAGTATTTTTTTTTCCTCTTGCAATCCAGTTTCTGACATTTCCAGAGATAGACCACTAATCATTATTTTTATTGAAACCGTAACATTCATTTGCTTCACTCTGAATGCATGTTTAGATGTGCAGCCTTGAAAAAGATTACATACAAACCAATTTGCAGTGGCAATTTTGCAGTGGAGGTCGCATGCTTTAACTTACGTGCCCTGTGGCTCCTTGCTGATGTCTGGGCTGCTTGGGAATGAGCTGTGCCAGATGGCGGTTGCACACACAAGTAAACAAGGCCAGTCCAGAGCAACAAAACACAGAACTACCAGTGAAAGAGTCCTCAAGATGATTCCAACCATGTAGCTTCTGGGTTTTCACAATCAGACACTGGGAAGAGCACAAGGTCTCAGGCTCATGTGAATTAAAAAAGTTGTTTTGTATCCCCCCCATCATACATGGTACACAGTCTTACCTAATCAACATAAATACAAATTAATGGATGATATATTAAATACTTAGTTTTTTAATTATTTTTAGGCTTAATGTGTATACCTGTTCATGTGAGTGAATGCCATGTGTATGCAGGTCATTGAGGTCAGAGCTGCCTGCCAATGCTTAGAGTGACACACAGCTGTGAACTGCCCATTATGAATGCCGGAAATTGAACTCAGGTCCACTGGAAGAACAACAAATACTCTTAACCAATGACATCTCTCCAGCCCCTGAACTATACTAGTGCTAAATACCCTTCAGAAAATGTAGAATAAAGGATATTTTGAAGTATGCTATTAAACATCTGCAGATGAAAATTACAATGTGAAAATTAAAATTTGTGGGATATACATATGCTGTATATATATACATATATATATACTTTAAATACATTTTCTGGTTTTATAAATCAAAATTAAGTGTAGCACAGTAATACAGTGTGTGCTTAGCTCATGTCAGAACTTGGGATGTCAGACCTTGGGTTCAGTTTTTAACACAGACATATACACACATGCACACACACATAAACACACACATATACACACATATACACACACACATACACACATACACACATGCACACACACATAAACACACACATATACACACATATACACACACACATACACACATACACACATACACACACACACACACACACACACACACACACACACACACACAAAAGGTACATGAGGGTAACCGGAAGTCTCGTTTGTGCTCGCCCAGCTTGCTAAATTTTGAACCTCCTTTTATTATCAGTAGGTTAAATTAGGACTTTGAGATAAAAGACATGGAACAATTAACTTGGCCGTTAATTAAAGTTCCTGTTGTACGAAAATTCCCCAAAGAGACCACCAGGGACCGGAGAAGTCCAGAATGCAACAGCAAGGTTTATTTAGGTAAATACAAGCCATAGCAAAGAACCCAGTCCAGCTCTTGCCATAGCAAGATCAGGAGGGGCTCCTGAGGCGAGCTTAACAGCCACTTTTAAAGGGAAAAAACACAATTTGAGATTATTCTAGTACAAGGCTGTGTGCTGACAGCTAATCTGGGGAATTTCTCCCTGAATCTGGGCCCAGGAATGATGGTGGTGTATTTTGACTAGAACATTTGGTGGTCAGATAGCAGGGTCGGGGTGGTATTGATTCTGCAGTTGGAACTTAGGTCATGCTGCCCGCCCCTCTGTGAACAGCAGTTTCTAGCAATAGTCTCTGGGAACTGGGTGAGGGACTCTTTCTCAGGGCTCTGTCTGCTTTAGTTCTGCATTGTTCTCTAAAATGGAAGACTCCTTTTAGTCCTGGACCCCACCTGGATAATCCAGGTGTCCAGTTCATTCTCTCCTAGAACTGGGCAAGCCCCTGCCAGGAATGTGGAACTGAACTCTATTTTATCTCTATGGCTACTAGAATACAAAATGGCATTTCTTGAGCTAAGTTTACTCTCTTCATTCCTACAAGAAGAGAAAATGAATAATTCTTTTCTGAGGACCTACTCTGTGCCTTGCTTGCACTGTCTGGCCCTGACATCTCACTTAGTCTTTGCCTTCATATTATAACTAGCACTCAGAAGGGCTTCCTATGGCAAGAGCAATTAGAGAGAGGCAAACCCAGAAATAAAATTCTGATATATTGTGAGCTGAAGAAAAAATAATGTAACATGGTAAAGACATGATTTGATTCGAAACGACTTCAGTAAAAACAGACACGCTTTAAAATGTGCTCAATTCTGACTACAATGTGCAGAGCCACAGAAAAGGTCAGGGGCACAATAACTGCAGAATCACTAGGTGAGGGCGGGGAAGTAGGTGTGGCCAATGAGCCCTGGCCGGATTCCCGCCGCAAGCTGTCGGGCTGATGAGACACCTGTAAGGCAGAGGAGGGGAATCAAGGTCTACTGGGGTTCTGGATAAACAGATGGCAAGGTTCTTGCTAAAGCTTGATTTTCCTAGGAAATGAAACTTACTAGTTCACTAAGAAGGACCCCAAAAATCACAGGAAGTGACTTACAGGCTTCAGGAGAAGCTGAGTTGAGTGAACAACTTTGTCCGTGTTACCTTTGTCTGCATTTAACTTAAGCTTTGCTGTTCTACAAATAGACTAGATGCAGTGAGTACTTTTTTTTTTTTTTTTAAACAATTTCAAGTGCAAATACAGAGCTCTCTTCTCACTGATGAAATTTCATTTCTTATTTATGCTGCTTTTACTAGTTAGCAATATTTTATGATCAGTTTTATGTCACTGATCCTTATTTTTATTTTCCAAACAAAGCAAGTATTTAATAACTGATTCTAAATATTAATGAGACGGTTGGTGGAGGTAATCAACAGAAAACTGTTCTGCAGTTTTAAGGGATATATAAAACCTGAGGGCCGCAATCATGTTTGTATAAAAAGCTACATGAAATACACTTCACAAATTAAGAAATTAAGCCAGAGTGTACAGCTGTATCCTTTCTTCTGTATCAGCAAAATCAATCAATCCAATCTAACATATAGTAAGGATGCTGCCTGTTTACAGTATAAGCCAGTTCTCCTGCTGGAAATGAAGCAAGAGATCCAATACAAGAGGATGAATGAGTTAGCATTTACTTTAGAAAACCTGAGAGTGGAACTTATTTTTTTTCTGCCCATTTGGGGCACATGCAACTCTTCCAAAAGCTAAAAGGTATCTTTGTAGTCCACCGCCCAGAACTCTCTTGTGTCTTTATTGGGAATGAATCACATCGGAGGAGAGGAACTGGTCCCACTGTCTGGGAAGGTACAGAGTTATCTCCAGCCAGAAAGATGCAAGACTTCTTTTTCCTTTGGATAAAGATAATCCACACAGATGGTCACTCCAGCTAGAACTGCCTGTCACAAATAGTGTTTGTTGTCCATTCCCTTTGCTTGATGAGTAGCTAGCTATTTTTTTCCATTTTATTTATTGTGTGTGTGTGTGTGTGTGTGTGTGTGTGTGTGCATATGTAGGTGAGTACATGTGGAAGTCAGAGAATGACTTGCAGAAATCCATTTTCTGCTTTTATCGTGTAGATTCTGGGAACTAATGCAGCTTGTCAGATTTGGCTACAAACTGAGCCATCTCACTGGCCCCTGAGTCTTTAATAAATAAATAAATTTCTGTTTTGTGGGGGTGGGTGGGTAAGGCTGCATGCTATCACTCTCTTATTTCTACCAACCATTACTTTTTTTAAACTTAAATATGTAGCTCCTCATCTTCTCACACTCAACACATTCATTTACTCAATTCACACAATTCAGACCTTCATAGAAAATTTTAAATTTCTTCTGAGATGATAAACCTTGCATCTCTTTAATGCTGAAAGGGACTTGATTCATCCAGTTCCAAGTGTGTTTCTTTGGCCCATTTTAGGGGTAGCTATTCAGGGTGACAGTACACTTCTGCAAACACAGGGATTTTAAAAGCTGTCCTTTTATGAAAAAAAAATGACATCTATGAACCTAGCTTTTTTTTTGCAGGTACAAACAAAGCCTTTCTTGTTTAGGAGAGATCTGTCCAGAAATATTGGCGTTTTACACCTCTCCCAGACAAAGATTGATACTTGTCAGATTGTTAAATGCATATGTTCATAAAAGACAACTACTATTCTTCTGTTCTTTACAGAGGCCCTTAAAAATGCTTGTGTTCCCCATTGTTTTCCTTCCCAGTAGATAAAAAATGGGGATACGTGAGCTTGTGAATTAGGGGGTTGATGGGGAGCTACACTCTTGTGATGATTTTCCAGTGCTCTGATTCCCATCCCCTCCTTTTCACATTAACAAAATAATCTGCCTTCTTTCCAGTTTGATTTTTGAGAGTCTACTATGAGAAAACTTCAGGAGACCACAGAGAAATTATTCTTTGTCCCAAGAGAGTAACCTAGTATGAATTTCTCCTATGAGTGAATCACATACATCTTTTCAAATTCTCACTGGGCATTGCTTCTTGCGTTGTATTTATATCTCCTTTTGGAGTTCACAACTCAGGTCTTATGTAATAATAATAATAGGAATATTAAAAATAAACCCCAAATCTCCTACTTCTGGAAGGCACCACAGGTCAAGGATAGAAAATAGCTTTATTATTAAACAAATATGACATGAAAATGTGACACATATTACAGGCAGGGAACAAGGTAATTGCCAACATGGAAGAAGGATCTTCTCTACAGTCAAGCAGGTACAAGCCATTAAATACTTGTCTCGAAAGAGAGCTAGTGAGATGGCTCAAGGAGGTAAAGTACATTCCCAAATGAGCTTGGCATCAATAATCTGATCCCCAGAACCCCCACAGAGGCAGAGGGAAAGCATCAGATCTGCAAAGTTGTTCTCTGACCTACGTACACTTGTGTCTCAGCAGTTCAGCGCTCTCTGTGTATCAGTGGATGACCTTGACCAACCTTGTTCTTCCTACTCCTGCCTCCTGACTGCTAGGATTGCAGGATCATCATCCCTGGTGCTTCATGCATGCCAGACAACTGGCCTACATCACAGCCTCCATCCTTTTCTTTATAAATTTCTTAATATTACCAGCAATTCTATTATTTCATAGAAATAGCTAGACTATGGGAAGTCATTGAGTATAATATTTAAAAAAATATTAAAATTTGGGGGCTGGAGAGATGCCTCAGTGGATAAGAGTGTTGGTTGCTCTTCTAGGGGACCAGAGTATGTCTCTCAGAGACCACCTGTCACTCCAGCTCCAGGGGACTCAACATCCTCTTCTGTCCTCCAGAGGCACATAGGAACATACAGGACACAAGTTCACAAAGACACACAAGCATGCACATAAATAAGAATAAAATAAGTGCTTAAAAAAATTAAAACTCATTATATAACCAGGGCACATTTTGAGGCACCACTGAGTTGAGCCCAATACTGAAAATTCAGATTTTTTTCCCTAGTCCCACTTGAGAGTTTAAAGAAAAGGAGACATTTTGATCAATGCTGAAATAAGGCTATGACGCAGTTTGTTTCAGAGTTAGCATATGGCAATAGCACAATCCAAGGTTTTTGGTTAATGGGGATTAACAAAGCCAGCTGGAACCTCTGTCAATCATTCAGAAAGAGACATCTGCAGAGGTAGCTTTAAAAGCTTTTTTGTTGTTGGTTCTTGAATTTTTGCATTTCACCTGTCTTAAGGGAAATGGATTTCCTGTTAATCCTTGAGAAATAAAATTGACATAAGCCTTTCCTGGAATTACATGAATTAGTTTTCATCAACTCTATAGCTTGTACTAGAGTTTCCCAAGGTAAACAATAAATAAATAAATTAATTAATAAGCATGTTCTTTTTTGTGGAGATCAACAAAGTTAGAACGAAAGCCATCTACCCCTATAATCACTGTGGCCCCTCAAATTCCCACCCCTTAGTGCCCACCAAAAGGTACTTTTGCTAGGCTCCTAGCTTCATTTAGCATTGTTTTCTCAGGAGTCTCTTGTAGGGTTCACTTGGTTACAGACATTGTGTGAAAGGCCCATGAACTCTTCAGAGGATACTGTCAGTATTTAAAACTTCATCTAAAAATTCTTTGCCTTCTTTTTCCTCCATTCTAGGACTCCTTTGCCACAGCCCAACCCATCCCAATCTTATTCACTGCTTTTAAAACCTCCCTGTAAACCAAACTCAGTTTTCAATTCAGTTATTGCTGTGACAGACTTAACCATGTTGTATTGGGAGGATTCCAGAAGAATTCTGAAACTTAGGGCTTGAAGAAAATCCATTGAATGTTCAAAGGCTGGTGGGTTTTTCTGTGGATGCTTGGAAGATAAGAATGTTGAGACCAAGGCAGATGATCGCTTGCGACAGGGAAGTTTGAAAGATTCTATCAAGGCCGTTTGCTATTTTGAGTTGAGAATATGTGATTCTGGTAAAGAATCAGCTGTGATTAGCAAGAGACCAGAACCACTGAAGGAAAATCTTTGCTTTGATGCAGGTCAGCTGGAGCTAAGAAATTAGTGATGGTTAAGAAGAAACGGGCATCACTGAGTTGAAATTATGGGAAGGATTTCCTAAGAGTCAGCACATAGAAGCTGTGTTCCAGGGGCAGGAGGAGGTGTAACACAGTAAGTAGCTCCCCCTCCATGGCTTCTACATAGCTCCTGCCTCCAGGTTCCTGCCCTGCTTGAGTTCCTGCCCTCACTGCTTTTGATAATGAGCAATTATATATTGAATTGTGGATGAAATAAACATTTTCTTCTTCAAGTTCCTTTTGGTCACAATGTTTTAGAACAAGAATAGTAACACTAACTAAGACACCATTAAATAAAAATAAGTCTTTCCTTTATTTTTTTCAAACATGGATGGAATATGCTCTTCCATACTTCCCTACTTTACCCAAGAATAAGTAGCAGAGTGGTACCATCATGTGTCTGAACAGATAGTGGCTATAGAGGTTCTTATTACACAAGGAATAAGTTCCTTTAAACAGATTTTTTTTTCTTATGACTAATGGGCAGTTATCATACTCTTGCTCATTCTAGCCCATAACGGAAGGCACACACCTTCATCTTTTTAAGGCATCTGGTCACTCTCTTAACCAGTACTAGTCTCTTTCTGGGCCAAACTTTTTCACCTTTTGGCTAAAATTTAAAGCTTCTGAATGTGTGTAAGTGCTGGGAGTGCTGTTTGCTCCTGTTTTACTTTTCTTAGTAGGGAAAGGAGACTGGAGAAAGCAAGGTGAGGAGATGGTAAAAAACCAACAACCAAACCCCTGCTGATTACAAGACCATCCTTCCAGGGAAACATGCCAGGGCCACAGTTTGCCTTGTCCTTAAAACTGGCTGAGACCAAAATAGTTGCCTTGAAAATAAAGTGCACAAGCTACCTCTTAGAAGTAACATCAGAATCCCTCCTGGTCAGCTTTAATCAACTTCAAGTAATGAACACATAATCCCAAGTTTAAAATCCTCCAGAATGAATGTAGACAACCCCTTTACCAAAAGAAATAAGTAACACATGAGAGGGCATGAAGAAAAAGAACTCCCAAACTTCCCTTTCTCAGCATCCATTCAACTTCTGCCCTTTCCCACACTTTTAATTCCCCCAGTATCCTCAATCAGGGAGGCTGAGTCAAATATAACTTTTTCCTTGATGATTTCCACCAAAAAGTTATCTTTTTGTAAAATTTGGTGCTATATTGTTGAGCATTATTTTTTTTTGAGTCTGGAATATATCTTACAAATACAGTTTGGGGATGCTATTAGCAGCTAACAATTGCCAGAAGGGAGAAAGTTTATTCAGTGATGTTGGCCAAGTTAGGTTGTCCATGCTTGGTGAAGGCCCTCCCATGCTTATGCAAGCAATTTTAATTGAACTTAGAAAAGTAGAAGAGAAACTAACTTGAAAGATAGGGCTGAGCAAGAGGGAGCAACAGGCCAGGTACAATTAAGATGTACTATATAGATTATGCAATTGTAAAAAATCGGGTTTAGTAAAAGCAATGAGTTAGGAAGAATCATAGTGAATCTTTTCATAAAGACAAACTCACATTACCAAAATGCCAGTAAGAACCAGATTGTCCAGAGAGAGCAGCCCTGGAAACCAAGTAATTAATAAATATCTCTCAAGCATGATGAACATATTTTGAATTAAATCAGTCTTCAAAGTTTTGGTGAAGTGCCACTTCCCAGCCCTGGGCTATGGAGCGAGTTCAATCTCCATCACTCATCTGACTGTTTGAAGAGGTTTGTGAGGGATGTCTGTATCATCTTCATCACTGAGAACTGTATCAACAAAACTCAGACACTGCCTGAGACTCTCAAGCTTCCACACTTTATACCTAAGGGACTGGTAGTTTTATTTACAGGCTGAAATTTTTATGATGTACAAAATATCTTATTCATGAACATCTTTTAAAGATACAGTATAAGCTATTTGTCTCAATTTGAGGAAATTTAAGAATGCTTTCATGTTCTATGCCCATGTCCTCACAGTGTCATTTCTAAAGTTTATATTTCATCAGACAGCTTTCTTATCTAATCTGTTTTGGTTTTTCTCAGAATTTCAGTGCATGAAATGCTATTAAATTTATATCCCACGAAGCTTTCAGAATTATCTCAAAAGTATGCTTAACACTTTTTAATGTGACAAAATGTCATTTCTTGATGATATAAAAGTTCCTAATGACTTTATTGTGTAAAAGTACATAATTAGGTTCAAAATGACCTCAGTAAAATTGATACTGCTAAAGCAGATGATAATATGGCTCCAGGCAGAGAGCAAATTAAGGGATAAAACTTTGTAGATGAGATTAAATATTACTCTATCAGTTTGTTGGTTTATTTTTATTTTTATTAAGTTCCTGTCTTTTTATTTATCCATACACAACTACTTGTCTTCTGGTTTGTTGAAGCAGTAAGTCAGACAACACTTGCCACAGTAATGTCTGTCAAAGTGGCTAGCCATGAAAACTCCAGCACCACATTGATTGGAAAGACACACTCAATGAAGGTGACTAATTTTGCCATTTTCATCCACCTTATAATACTTCAGTACAGCCAACTTAACCTTCTTTCTCCTGTGTTTATTCTTCTTGGGAGTGGTGCACGTCTTCTTCCTTTTCTTAGCACCACCACAAAGTCTCAACACAAGATGAAGGGTGGACTTGAATGTCATTTGATTGTTGTAGTCAGACAAAGTACATCTTTCTAGCAGCTTATCAGCAAAGATTAGGCTCTGCTGATCAGGAGGAAATCCTTCCTTATCCTGGATCTTGGCCTTTACATTTTCTATAGTATCCGAGGGTTCAACCTTAAGCATGATGGTTTTCCCTGTAAGGGTCTTCACGAAAATCTGCATCTTGGCGGCTGCTCCACCACAGATGGCAGATTGGAAAGAGTTTGTTAGTTATTTGTATTTTATGTGCACCTGGTACCTGTGGAGGCCAGAACAGAACGTCAGATTCTCTAGGCCTGGAGTTATAGATGCTCGTAAGTTTCCACTGGGCACTAAGCACTGAAACCTGGTCCTCTTCAAGAGCATCAGCTGCTCTTCTCCCTCTTCCCCCAGAGAACAGCTTTCTTCCTAAGACTCTGTTGTAAACTTCTAGTGGGTACCAACAATCAGTTGTCACATTTGCTCCAAGTTGTCTGTGTAAACGGAGTCTGGCCACCAGCAGACTATGCACTGATGCTCTGGGGTGCTCTGGGGTGGCTCTCCCTTGCTGCTGGTGCTAATAACATCTTTAGTTAGTTCATCTACAATAATCTTGCCCTCCTATTTCCAGATCTTCATACTGGAGCCAGTGGCAACACAGAGCCAGTAGCAACTGGAGCTGCAACACAAGGCATTGATGATGTCCCCACCATCTAGTGGGTAAATGTTCTTGCCTTCATTGAGGTCCCACAGCATAGTCTGGCCATCCTTGCCTCTAGAACCACAGAGGGATCCATCTGGAGAGACTGTCTGTATGTTCAGATAGCCACTGTGGCCAATGTGCTTGGTTTTCAGCGTGCAGTTAGCATAGAGTGCTTTTAATTGGTCTACTTCAAGTCTTTAAAACATGAACTTTATTTCTCCAAAATGTTGAGGTTGTTTCCTTCACTTTTAAATAACACAGGACTATGAAAAGAATAAAAGTAATGCATTATTTAGAGTTCTCTAGAAGAACAAAATTGATAGAATGAATCTCTTCCTCTCCCTCTCCCCCCCCCACTTCTCTGAATGACTAACAGGCTGTGGTCTAGCTATTCCAACAATGGCCATCTACCAATGAAAAATCCAAAAATTTAGTAAGCTGTTCAGTTCATGAGGATGGATGTCTTTCTTTTTTCATGTTCTTTATATTGGCTGCCAGCAGATCTGTGGCCCAGATTCAAGGTGGATCTTCTACCTCAAAAGATCTATATTCAAAACGGGTCTTCTCATCTTAAACCATCTAATTAAGAAAGATCCCTTACAATAATGCCAATACACTTGGGTTTTAGTTAATTAAAGATGTAGTCAAGTTGACAAATAACAGCTCTCGTAGGAAAAATGTGAGTTAGTATAATTAAAAAGTTGAAAAAATATACTTTTGCAGTAAGATTAGAAATCACCTTTACACAATAAATATTTTCAGAACATGAAATCCACCAACTGGACACTTGACAAGAACAAAAGTGGCAATACACTTCATGGAAACATATTTAGGTATATAATAATTTATTATATACCAGCACTAAAAAAAAAGAGTTTAACTCTAAAGTTCACTTTGAGGTTCAGGGTAACTATTAGCTATGGAATCTCTTTAAAAAGAAGAAGAAGAATTATGAGCTTTCAGGACCCAAGTGTGCTAAGTAAAAGCTTTCATTCCAAAAGAAAGAAATGGGGGCAAAGAGAAAAGAGGAGAGACAAAACAAAGACCAAACTCAGCAGGACAGGTCCCATATCTGGTATTTGAAGCTTCTGATGCTATGTGAACTCCAGAACCATCAACCATCAAGTTCTGCTTACAGCACTGTAGGATTTCTCTAGCTCTCACACCTACATTTTTTCAAGGTTTTTCTGCAAACTAATTCTGAGGGCTGAGGATCACATGATCATACTAAAGGCATCACCTCACTTCTCTATTATGGTATAAACTTGTCACTAAGAGTTATATATTAAGTAAGGTTTATTTTGTTAGAATTTTTTATAAGAGGAAGTTTTAGTAATGAGCCCAGCCGCTGCCGTATTGACTCGTACAGACTTGTTGTGTTGTCGCCTTAAGGGACTGGAAGACTTGTCTCTTTTTTTGCGCTCTGTTTTTGTCTCGTCTCCGCTCTGCTTTTGTCTCGTCTCTGCAGACCAAGCCCCTCCCGCACCTGTACAATCCGTGATTTCCTGCTACATCTCTCTATTTTGTCTAAATAGGAAGGTTTTAAACTAGGTATAAAACTATATATTATAGGGATTATTATAAGACAGTGTGTGGGAAAGAGGAAGGAACTAACATAAGTGAGGTCAAACTATTGTTAACAAACAACTATAAAGTGTAATTTAATATTTAAAATGTTGATATAAAAAATGCATAGGGATTGTTTTAAGGCTGTTTATTTTAAATAATAGAGTTTTAAGACTTGCGTGTCTTTGTTGGAATGTGAAGTAATAACAACTTTAACTATTTAATCTTTAACACCGTCAAGACTTGAGAAGGAAAATATATATTTAAAGTTGGAAGCATGAAGTAACTTTTAGAATATAGGAGAAGACAACGACAGTTAACTACTTGGACAGTTATTTATTATTTTTTTGTGTAACGGGAGTATCTATTTTTGTGGCTATTGGCCTATGATATCTGACAAGTTTTTATAGAAGCAGGGTATTTTTGGTAGGACTGTTTTATTTTGGCTAGGCAGGCTTTGGCAGTTTTTATCTTTTATTTTGTAGGTTTATTTTGGACAGTGAGCACGTTGACAGCAGTGGGCGCAAGTGTAGTCTTTTGTCTCTTAGGTCATTATTAGCCAAACTAAACAATTTTTTTGTAAGATGTTTGTGATGTTTAACACCACTTTGAGAAAGGAACGGTGATATCAGGAGTTGTCATGTCTCTTAAGGCCAAATTTGAAATAACGAAATCTTGAATGTCATATTTTTTTGGTCTATGAAGTGGTTGAAGACTCTTATTTATTTGGTATATTTTGACATGTTTTTGAAAAGCTTGAGTATCTTGACTGTTAGGTGATAAATTTGACTAACTATAATTTGTAATCTCAATCAACTAAGAAAGTGAGTCTAACATTGTAAAAATAGGCATTTTAAAATGAGTGTACAGCTCTTTTAAATAATTTTAAGTATAACAATTTTAGGAAAATTGACTAAAATATATATTTTTTATTAAGTGGCAACAATATTTTAATTATATATCATTATATATAAAAATATATCTAAACAGATTTATATAAAATAACTTGTGTGTATAGTATAACAAATGTTATGACTATCATAAATAATTAGAGGTAGAAATTGCATTATGGAAATGACAATGTACTTAATACACATCAATGTGTAAAATATTTTAGACAGAGGTAGACACATGCAAAATAGGGCAATTATATATTTAACTTTGTAT
>PVIH01016910.1:0-43845 GCA_004025045.1 Sigmodon hispidus
AATCTAATCATATTTTTATCTGTAAAATCTTGTATTTGAATGGAAATTCTAAGATTGTATATGTACTTAAGTGCAACTGCATATATTTGCATGTATGCTTACACATGCTATAGTTTGATATTCTACATGCTTTAACTTATAAGTCCTTTTTATTTACTCTATAAAAACATATTATAGACTATATGTGCATGTTTTTTTTAAAAGATAGTGCTCTTTTAAAATGTTCAGTTTTAGTTTTGCTTCTGGACAGTGCATCAGTGTTGAATTTTGTAAACGGCATTTCATCCTATTGTTTAAATCATCTTTAATGAACCAGAATCTCTGTGTACATTGAATAAATATAAAGAAAAGACTTGGCCAGAGAGTGAGTCATGTAGAAATTAACTGCTTCTCTGCTTACTACTTAACTTAATTTACTTTAGTTTCTCTGAAAGTTAAAAGAAAAATAATATGCTCTTCTTTGAAAAGATTTAGGAAGAGAGGATTGTAACCCACTCATCTAACCTCAGCAGACAGGTGTGGGCAGCAGGACTAGTAGTGAGAGCCTGGAATTAAGGAGAATCAGCCTCAAACAAAACAAACTAGAGATGGCTGAATGGGTAAAGGCAAGACTGATGATGACCTGGGACACAGCAGGTAAAAGAGGAGAATGGACCCTCCCAAGTCATCTTCTACATTCTAGAAGCTCCCTATAGCAGAAGCTCATGTTCATGTACACAGGAACACACAAATTAATGAGAAAAAGTAATTGATGAAATAAAAACTAAACAAAGATTACTCAAAATATATCAGGAATAAATAGCACTCTGAAAAAACAATTCAGGGGAGAACTAAAAGCATAAAAATGGTTTGAATTGAGAGAACCAAGTTTCAAAACAGAGAGAATTTATTTATAATATCAAATCATAATGATTATAAATGCTAAAATTTTTATATTTATGTATATGTAATCAGAAAGATTATTTATCTGATTGACTTTTGTGTGTTTATACTTTACAAATTATTTTACAGAACATAAAATTAGATACCTGTGCATGTATACTAAGATTGTTCAGCAAAATATAACTGAATTTTAAAGATATAGGTAAAGTACTTGAAAGTTGAATATTAGATGTTACCATTTAAAAATTAAAAAATCAAAAAGTCAGCCACCTGAACCCAGGCCCAGAGATGGATACTCGGCTGCTGCATGAAACACAGTCCACCCAGAACACTGCTGGCATAATAGCAGTGGGAAGAACAGCTGGGTCCCTCGGTCCTGGGCAAATGGCTGAGAGGTAAGAGACTCGGCTTCGGCGCAGAACACAGTCTGCCCAGACCACGGATGGCTTAATAGCAGCGGGGGAGAAGAGGAGCCCTTAAGTGTACAACTGAGAGATCATCGGTCAGATAGTGACTTCCACCACCTGAACCCAGGACATGAGACAGCCACTCAGCTCCGGAGTGGAAAAAAGTCTGCCCAGAACACTGCTGGCATAATAGCAGCAAGGAAGCAGAGGAGTACCTAGGCGCACAACTGAGAGGTCAGTGATCAGATGGTGACTTCTGCCACCTGAACCCAGGCCTGAGATGGGCACTAGGCTTTGGCATAGAGCACAACCTGCCCAGGTCACAGCTGGCTTAATAGCAACAGTAGAACAGTCAACTCTCTGGGCACACAGCTGAGAGGTGAAAGATCAATAGGTGACACCGGCATCATAGCACTGTAACCTCATGAGAGGAGGCAAACTTCTGAACACATAACTGATTAAGAGCCCTCAGACCAACAACTCACTAAGAGCTATTCAAGAAATAAGCAAGAGGGAATTGAGGAAATAATGGGCAGAAGGCAGTGCAAGAATATATATATAACAATACAAAGGTCAACAAGACACCACCAGAAGAAGCAAGTGGTTCTATAGCTTCAGGAACTGAATGTAACAATGAAGAGGGAACAGAAGAAAACGACCTTAAAAACAGCTTTACAAAAATAATAGAAGCCTTAAAATAGTATATAAAAACCTCCTTTAAAGAAATAGAAGAAAAGACAAACAGAAAATTAGAAGACATGAACAAAGCCCTGAAAGAAAAAAAAAAGAAAACCAAGAGAAAAAAAAGTGAAAGAAATTTACCAAGAATTAAAAATTGAAATACAAGCAATAAAGAAGGCACAAACACAGACAAAGCTAGAAACAGAAAATCTGAAAGAAAAAAAAAAGACATGGAATGATAGATTCAAGCATAACCAACAGAATCCAAGTGATGGAAGAGAGAATCTTTGGGGCGAAAGACTCAATAGTGCTAATAGATTCACTAAAACCAAAATAGTCATAACACAAAATATCCAGGAAATTTGGGACACCATGAAAACACCAAACCTGAGAATAATTGGAATTGAAGATGGAGAAGAATACCAGCTCAAAGGTACAGAAAATGTATTCAACAAAATCATAAAAGAAAACTTCCCCAAACTAAAGAAAGAAATGCCTATAAAGATACAGGAAGCCTACAGAACACCAAATAGATGAGACCCACATAAAAAGTTTGCTCATCATATAATAATCAAGTCACTAAAGCTATAGAACAAAGAAAAAATACTAGGAGCTTCAAAGGAAAAAGGCCAAATTACCTATAAAGGCAGACCCCTCCCCCCAAAAAATAAAAAATGGCAGCCCCATCAAAATAACAGCAGATTATTCAAAGGAAATATTGAAAGCAAGAAGGTTCTAGTCAGACATTATACAAACACTGAAAGTACATGAATGCCAACATAGACAACTCTACCCAGCAAAACTAACAATCAACAAAGATGGAGTAAACAAGAACAAGGTATTTAATGATATACTGAATTTACACAATACCTAACCACAAATCCGGCCCTACAAAAAGTCCTAGTGGAAAATCTCAAACCAGAGGAATCCAGAAACACCCATGTAACCACAAGCAATTGATAAGCCCACAGAAGAATCCCCCTAAAAAAGGAAATGCAAGCTACTACCAAAAATGACAAAAATATCAATCATTGGTTATTAATATCCTTTAATATCAATGGACTAAATTCACCTATGAATAGACACACCCTAGCATGATGGATGCAAAGACAGAAACCATCCTACTGCTCTATACAAGAAACACACCTCAACTTTAAAGACAGACACAGGCTCAGAGTACAGGGTTGAGAAAAGACTTTCCAATCAAATGGCACTAAAAACCAAGCTGGTGTAGACATTCTAATATCTAACAAAACAGAGTTTAAACTAAAATCAATAAGAGAAGACTAAGAAGGTCACTACATATTCATCTCTGGAAAAGTCCACCAAGACAAAATTTTAATCCTGAATATCTATGCCCCTTACACAAGGGCACAGACATATGTCAAAGAAACTCTACTAAATCTTAAATATCATATCTAATCTGACACACTATTAGTGGGAGACTTCATTACTACACTTTCACCTTTGAATAGGTCAGCCAGGTAGAAACTCAAAAGAGAAATAAGGAACTTAGCAGAAGTTATGACCCAAAATAAAATTAGATAAATACTGAACCTTGCATCTAAACAAAAGAAATTAACATATTTCTTATCACCCCATGGAACTTTCTCTAAAATTCACCACATACTGGGTCATAAAGCAAATATCAACAGGTACAAAAAATGGGTATAACTCCTTGTACCGTATCAGATTACCATAGTCTAATGTTAGAGTTCAACATCAAGAATCATATAAAGCCTACCAACTCAAGGAAACTAAACATCACTCAACTGAACCACCTCTGGGTCAAGGAAGAAATTAAGAAAGAAATCAAAGACTTCCTAGAATTCAATGAAAATGAATCCATGACATACTCAAACTCATGGGATAAAATGAAAGTAGTCTTAAGAGAAAAATTCATAGCACTAGAAGCCTACATGAAAGGACTAGAGATTACCCAAGCAAGTGAACTATCAGCTAGGTGAAAGTCCTAGAACAATTAGAAGCAACTCACCTAGAAGAAATAGATGGAAGGAAATAATCAAATTTAGAGCTGAAATCATCACAACTGAAACAAAAAGAACGATACAAAAAAACAATGAATCAAAAAGTTGGTTCTTTGAGAACTCCAACAAGATAGATAAACCCTTATCCAAACTAATCAAAAAGCAGAGAGAGAGAGAGAGAGAGAGAGAGAGAGAGAGAGAGAGAGAGAGAGAGAGAGAGAATCCAAATCAACATAATCAGAAAGGAAAAGGGGAATATAACAATAGACCCTCAGGAAATCCAGAGAATTATCAGGTCATACTTTGAAAATCTATACTCCACAAAAATGGAAAACCTAGAAGAAATTGAACACCTTTCTGGACAGGTACCAATTACTAAAATTAAATCAAGACTAGTTTAATGACCTAAACAGTCCTATAAAAACAAAGGAAATTGAAGCTCTCATTAAAAGCCTCCCAAATAAAAATAAAAATAAAACAGTCCCAGATAGCTTCATTGCAAAACTCTATCAGACCTTCAAAGAAGAAATAATATCAGCATACCTCAAACTGTACCATAGAGTAGAAACCGAAGGAATATTGCCAAACTCATTTTTATGAGGCCACAACAACCTTGATAATAACCAAGCCACTCAAAGATGCAACAAAGCTGGGAAAAGGGAGGCTGAGGAGGTGGAGGCAGCCCCAAGCACAGGACGAGTCACAGGGTGGTGGTGGCTGGGCCATGAAGAGCAGCCAGTGAGCCTGCCTGAGCCTTGGGAGGACAGGAGCCACACGTCGCCCGTGTCCCTGGCAGCCGCACTTTGCTCTAGCCTGCTAGTCGAATCGGAGAGCAGATCTCGAATCCAGTTGTGCTCAGTCTCCGGCAAGGGCTGGCCCTTTGGAAGGTTCCTTGTATAGCAGGAGCAGGCTGGTCACCATGACCAAGAACTCTACACCTACCCCTGCAGCGAAGCCCAAGCAGGCCAAGGCTTCCAAGAAGTCCACGTACCACCCCAAGTATTCAGACATGATCGTGGCTGCTAGCCAGGCAGAGAAGAACCGTGCCAGCTCATCGCACTAGTCCATCCAAAAGTATGTCAAGAGCCACTACAAGGTGGGTGAGAACGCCGACTCCCAGATCAAGTTGTCCATCAATCATCTGGTGACCACCGGTGTTCTGAAACAAACCAAAGGGGTGAGTGCCTCGGAGTCCTTCAGGCTGGCCAAGGGCGATGAGCCCATGAGGTCTGTGGCTTTCATTAAGACCAAGAAGGGAGTCAAAGAAAGTAGACACTCCAAAGAAGGCAGCCAAGCCCAAGAAGGCTACCGCCAAAGCCCCAAGCAAGAAACCCAAAGCCACCCTTGTCAAAAAGGCTAAGAAGAAGCCGGCTGCCACACCCAAGAAAGCCAAAAAGCCCAAGATTATTAAAGCTAAGCCAGTCAAGACATCCAAACCCAAGAAGGCCAAACCCGTGAAGCCCAAAGCCAAATCCAGTTCCAAGAGGGCCAGCAAGAAGAAGTGACAAGGCTTTGCTTGTGGACACTTCTTTCTTCCTCCCAATTTCTGTAAATACATTTCTCTCTTGATCTCTCATCTGCAATGCTTTGCCCATTCTATTCTGACTTGTCCCAAAAAGGACAGAGTTTGGATTCTTTAGGTAGACATTATAGAATGATCGATTCCCATTTTCTTAACCCAATGTGCAAGGGCAGCCACAGACCTCATCTTTGTAATGTTGAAGATGTACTTTATTCCTTGATTTGATATTAACCTTCTTATGGGGTTAGGGATGGGGGAGGGTTGTTTACTGTTTGGGCAAATGGGACTGGCAGAGTTCTGGCTAGATGAAGGGACCCAGAAACTAAAGTTTGTCGTTTTTAAGGCTTTCTTAAGTTGCTCATCCATCCTTTGAGAGAGTTTAAAAATGTTTAGTGGGAGCAGACCGTGCACCCCACCTAGGTGGCCAGGGAGGAAGGAAAATTCCCTAGGCTGCCCTAACCAGTGGTGAGCAGTTGGGGATCCTGGGGTTTCCTTTTCCTCCCCATTGTCTAGAAAGGGAAAGGAACTGGGTCCAAGTCACTGCTGGTTAGAGAAACCACAGCTTCTCACAGTCAGGATCTAGCCATCAGGGAAGAAGGTCTTTTCAGCAATCTCCTGTTAAATGGGAGTGTGATTAGGGGGAGGGGTGGGGTGGGGAGTCAGCCAAGTGCCTCAGTGTACCTATGGAAACTTGTTTGTTTTTTTTTTTCCACATGTTTGATGAATTGTGTCCTAGGAGTACTTTGTTTCCCACACCTTCCTGTGTAAGATGAGGCTTTGCTTGGTGTGGTTTCAGTTCTACCAGCTGTCGTAACTCCTCCAACCACTTACTATTTAAATCTTTTCAAAGTAGCAGAGGAGGGGGAGAGGCAAAGAGTGGGCTGTAATATTTAATAGTTGATTTGAATTTGCTAGGTAGTTTTAGAGAGCCAGGCTTTTGTGCATGTGTGTATATGTATATATCACTATCTAATACTAGTTCTTTGTCTCACTTCATGAGCTGGGAGAAAAAAACCTGTACAGTTAGTTGTCTTTCTGTCATTTTAATAAAATAGGAAATTCGCGCACGTAACCCCTTCCCCATTTTAAATAAGTGTTACCAGTGCCTGGAATAAAACGCTGTGTTTGTAATTTTAAATTTTAAAATAATAAAACTGGAAAAGGAGAAAAAGAAAAGAAAAAGAATTACAGATCAGTTTCCCTCATGAACATTGATACAAAAATTCTCAACAAAATTCTGGCCAACTGAATCAAACAACATATACTTCAGTTGATCATGGTTATTCACTATAATCAAATAGACTTCATCCCAGAAATGCAGGGATGGTTCAACATAGAGAAAACTGTAAATGTCATCCATCATATAAACAAATTAAAGGAAAAAAATGATCATTTTAAATCCTGAAAAAGCCTTTGACAAAATCCAACAGTACTTTATGATAAAAGTCCTTGAGAGATCATGAACACAGGGCTAATACCTAAATATAATAAAGACTACTTACAAAAAGCCAACAGCAAACATCAAACATAACAAAGAAAAACTCAAAGCAATCCCACTAAAACCAGGAACTAGATAAGTCTGTTCCCTCTCCTCTTATCTATTCAATATAGTTCTTGAAGTTTTAGCTAAAGCAATAAGAAAAAAAAAGGAGATTAAAGAGATACAAATTGGAAAAGAAAAAGTCAATCTATCCCTTTTTTACAGATGACATAATTGTATACATAAGTGACCCACAAAATTATACAAGGAAAATTCTACAGCTGATAAACACTTTCAGCAATGTAGCAGGATACAAGATTAAAATTATTAGCCCTTCTATACACTAAAGAAGAAAGGGCTAAAAAAAATAAGGGCAATATCACTTTTTATATTAGGTGCAAATAGCATTAAATACCTTGGACTAAATATAACCAAAGAAGAATCAGAACTGTTCATCAAAAATTTTAAATCTCTGAAGAAAGAAATTGAAGAGGATATAAAAAAATGGAAAAATCTCCCATGTACCTGGATAGGTAGGATCAACATAGTGAAAATAGCTTACTTACCAAAAGTAATCTACAGATTCAGTGCAACTTTCTTCAAAATTTCAAAGCAAGTTTTTACAGACATTAAAAGAACAATACTCAATTTTATTTGGAATAACAGGAAAACAAAGAACTTCAGAAGGCATCACCACATTAACAAACTGTGTTATATCTACACAATAGAGTACTACTCTAAAATTGGTAGGCAAATAGATGGATATAGAGACTATTATCCTGAGTGAAACATCACAATGCCAGAAAGATAAGCAGGGGATGCACTTACTCATTATGGACTTAAAAGAGAGAGAGAGAGAGAGAGAGAGAGAGAGAGAGAGAGAGAGAGAGAGAGAGAGAGATCATTGTACACAGGAGGTCAAGGCTGGAACATAGCTAAATGACACAGTGCCTCACTTCCGAATTGATGGCCTCTGTCAGGGGTGTGAGTGAGGAAAGACTTGTTTGCTATAAGGATCTGACTACAGGGAGTTTAATTATGCTCCAGTAAGTAAATGAGCAGCATGAATGGGCATTTAAAAAAAAAATGGGGAGATCATAAGTGTGGGTATGAATCTGAGAGGTGTTATAACAGAGTTTGATGGAACTCATGATGTAATATCACCAAATAATTAATAAATTAATTAATAATTCAAAAATCTGAAAGGGTTTTTATTTGAAAATAGAAAATAAAATGAAGTACATATAAATGGCCCATAACTTTGGCTAAACCGACTTATGTGATCTCTACTTTATGATGGTTTAGGGATGCATTCTTTCAGTAGTAGTCAGAGGTTGAAATTTGAATTTTGAGAATTTCTGGGCCAGGTGTATGCAGTGCAAGTTTCTTTTGTTATTCAAAGAGTAGACGGTTATATATACTAGGTCAGCAAGCAAATATCAACAGATACAAAAAATGGTTATAACTCCTTACACCATATCAAATCACTGTTGTCTGAAGTTAGAGTTCAACAACATCAAAAAAAAAATCACAGAAAGTCTGCATTTCAGGTAAAATAAACATCACTCAACTGAATCTCCCTTGGGTCAAGGGAGAAATTAAGAAAGAAATCAAAGACTTCCTAAATTTTAACAAAAAATAATCCACAGCATTAAACTTATGGTACACAATAAAAGCAATCTTAAGAGGAAAATTCATAGCAATAGATGCCTACATGAAAAGACTAAAGAAATTCCACACAATAGAACTATAAGCACAGCTGAAATCCTTAGAACAATTAGAAGCAGACTCACATAGAAGGAGCAGACAGCAGGAAATAATCAAACTTAGAGCTGAAATCAATAAAATTGAAACAACAACAACAATTAAAAAAAACAATACAAACAATCAATGAATCAAAGAATTGGTTTTTGGAGAAAGTCAACAATATAGATAGACCCTTATCCAAACTAACAAAAAAACAGAGAGAGAGAATCTAAATTAACAAAATCAGAAATGAAAAGGGTGACATAACAACCTATAGGAAACCCAGAGAACTATCAGGTCATACTTTGGAAATCTATACTTCACAAAAATAGAAAACCTAGAAGAAATGGACAACTTTCTGGACAGGTACCACTTACCAAAATTAAATCAAGATCAGATTAAATACCTAAACAGACATATAACACCAAAAGGAATTGAAGCTGTCATTAAAAGTTTCCCAAATTAAAAAAAAAAAAAAAACAAAAAACAAAAACAAAAACAAAAACAAAACAAAACAAAAAAAACGCCCAGGCCCAGAAGGTTTTAGTGCAAAATTCTGAGAGACATTCAAAGAAGAGCTAATACCAATACTCCTCAAACTGTTCCATACAGTACAAACAGAAAAATTATTGCCAAATTCTTTTGATGAGACCACAGTAACCATGATACCCTTAGCCACTCAAAGGTGAAACAAAGACAGAAAATTACAGACCAATTTCCCTCATAAACATTGATGCAAAAATTCTCTAAAAAATTCTGGCAAACCAAATCCAACAACATATAAAAACATCATTCACCTTGATCAGGTAGGCTTTATCCCAGAAACGTAGGGATGGTTCAACATAACAAAAACGGTAAATGTTTATAAATTATAAAAACTAATTGAAAGAAAAAAACTCACATGATCATCTCCTTAGATGCTGAAAAAGCCTTTGACAAAATCTAACAGTTCTTTATGATAAAAGTCCTGAAGAGATCAGGAATACAGAGAAAATTCCTAACTATAATAAAAGAGATTTACCAGAAGCCGAAGGCCAACATCAAAGTAAATGGAGAAAAAAAAAAAAAAAACTCAAAGCAATCCCACTAAAATCAGGAACTAGACAAGGCTATCCCTTCTCTCCTTATTTATTCATTATAGTTCTCAAAGTTTTGACTAAAGCAATAAGAGAACAAAAGAAGATTAAGTGGATACAAATTAGAAAAGAAGTGAAAATATCTATATTTGCAGATGATATAATTGTATATATAAGTGACCCACAAAATTCTATGAGCGAACGTCTACAGCTGATAAACACTTTCATCAATGTAGCAGGATACAAGATTAACTGAATAAAATCAGTAGTCTTTCTATACACTAAAGATAAAAGGGCTGAAGAAAACATAAGAGAAACATCATTCTTTATAATAGCTGCAAATAGCATTAAATACCTAGGGGTAACTATAACCAAAAAGGTAATAGATATGTTTGACAAAAAACTTTAAGAGATTGAATAAGGAATTTGAAGAGAATATTACAAAATGGAAAGATCTCCCATACCCCTGGATAGGTAGGATAAATATAGTAAAAAGGACATTTTTGTAGACAAAAAAGCAATCTACAGATTCAATGCAATTTCCATCAAAATCCCAACACATTTTTTTACAGTCCTTGAAAGAACAATACTCAGTTTCATTTAAACAACAGGAAAGCCAGGATGGCCAAAACAATTTTGCTCAACTAAAGAACCTCAGGAGGCATCACCATCCCCGACTTCAAGAAATCTCATAGCACTAGATGTCAATATGAAACACCTACAGAAATCATAAACAATAAATGACTTAACAGCACATCTGAAATCTTTAGAACAATTAGAAGCAAACTCACCCAGAAGTAATAGAAGGCAGGAAATAACCAAACATAGAGCTGAAACCAATACAATGTAAAAAAGAGAACAATACAAAGTATCAATGAATCAAAGAGTTAGTTCTTTGAGAAAGTCAACAAAATAGATAAACCCTTATCCAAACTAACTAAAAGGCAGAGAGAGTACTGAAATTATCAGAATCATAGATGAAAAGGGGGACATAACAGAAGATGCCCAAGAACTCCAGAGAATCTTTAGGGCAGACTTCAGAAATCTATACTCCACTAAATTAGAAAACGTAAAAGAAACGGATAGCTTTCTGAACAGATACCACTTACCAAAATTAAATCCAGACCAAATAGATAACTTAAATAGACCTATAACGCCCAAGGAAATTGAAGTTGTTATTAAAAGACTTCCAAGTTAAAAAAAACCCATGGCATATGATTTCAGTGCAGAATGCTACTGGACATTTAAAGAAGAACTAATACCAATACTCCTCAAATTGTTCCATACAATAGAAACAAAAGGATCACTGTGGAACTCTTTTTAGGATGTTACATCTCCCTGATATCTCATCCACTCAAAGGTGCAACAAATAAAGAGAATTACCGGCCAATATCTCTCATGAACATTGATGTAAAATACTCAGTGTAATAGTGGATGACTAAATTAAACAACATACCAAAAAATCATTTACCATGAATAGGAATGGTTCAACATACAAAAATGTGTCAATGTCATAGATCATATAAACAAGAAAAAAATCCTCACATGCTCATCTCCTTAGTTGCTGAAAAAGCCTTTCACAAAATCCAACAATCCTTCGTAATAAAAGTCCTAGAGAGATCAGAAATACAGCGAAAATATCTAAATATAACAAAGGAAAAATACAACAAACTGGCAGCCAACATCAACGTAAGTGGAAAGCAATTAAAAGCAATCCCACTAAAAGCAGGAATAAGACAAGGCTGTCCTCTCTCCCATTATCTATTCAATATAGTTTTTTTTAATTTATTTTGTATTTATCAAGATAAACAGTAAAATGAATTTAAAATGCTGATAAGTTAACAATAACTATAAAGAAGATAAAAATCATAAGCATGACTTATCAAGGGTGATAATGCAAATAAGATTGGTACACATATATTTACTTTGTGTTCAGCTTTCCCTCTGAATTTGTTTTTTCCATCCCTGTATATCCTTCTTCAAGGTCCCTTACCACTCCTGCCACATCAGGTCATTTTTTCTTCTCCACAACTACACATCCCCTCCCTGGGCAGGCAGCAGACAGACCTATTGTCCCACTGACCCCATAATGCTTAGTTCAGTCTCCACTCCTGGCAAATTCAGTTTTGTCGCCCCTCCCTCAAGAGTGAGTCAGGTGTTCCTATAGTTGGAGTGGGATCCGAAGGGTCAGTCCAGGGTGTTTCTGATCCTAAGCTGTTCAGTGGTCGTGGTTTGCAGCTTGGGCATACTTGGCTTTTTTTCTTGTTTGTTTGTTTAGAGACCACTAGTGAGTGAGTACATCCCCTGCTTATCTTTCTGAGTTTGTGATACCTCACTCAGGAGGATATTCTCCAAATCCATCCATTTGCCTGCAAATTTTAGGATATCATTTTTTCTTACTGCTGAGTAGTAATCCATTGTGTAGATGTACCACAGTTTGTTAATCCATTCTTCAGTTGAGGGACATCTAGGTTGTTTCCAGGTTCCTGCTATTACAAATAATGCTGCTATGAACATAGTTGAACTAATACTTTTGGAGTGTGAATGTGCCTCTTTAGGGTATACACCCAGAAGTGGTATTGCTGGGTCCTTGGAGAAATTGATTCTCAATTTTCTGAGAAACCACCATATCTCATTCCAAAGGGGCTGAACAAGCTTACACTCCCACCAACAATGGAGGAGTGTTCCCCTTGGTCTGCATCCTCTCCATCATAGGCTGTCATCTGTGCCTTTTATCTTAGCCAATCTAAAAGGTGTTAGGGGGTATCTCAAAGTTGTTTTGTTTTACATTTCTCTGATGGCTAAAGATGATGAGCAATTGTTCATGTGCCTTTCAGGCATTCGTAGTTCCTCTGCTGGGAATTCTCTTTTTAGATCTGTACCCCATTTTTTGATTGGATTATTCAAGGCTTTGGGATCTAGATTCTTGAGCTCTTTATATATCTTAGAGATCAGTCCTCTATCACTTATAGGGTTGGTGAAAATCTTTTCCCATTCTGTAGGCTGACGTTTTGTCCTATTGACAGTGTCCTTGGCTTTGCAGAAGCTTCCCAGCTTCATGAGATCCCATTTATTGATTGTTGGTCTTAGTGCCTGTGCCACTGGTGTTATATTTAGGAAGTGGTCGCCTGTACCAATTCATAGAAGTGTATTTCCCACTTTCTTTTCTATCAAGTTCAAAGTGGCTGGGTTTAAGTTGAGGTCTTTGATCCACTTGGATTTGAGTTTGTTGCAGGGTGACAGGCTTGGATCTATTTGCATTTTTCTACACACTTCCATCCAGCTATGCCAACACCATTTGTTAAATATACTATCTTTTTTCCATTGAATGTTTTGGGCCTCTTTGTCAAAGATCAGGTGTTTATAGATTTTTGGATTAATGTCTGGATCCTCAATTCTATTCCATTGGTCCACAAGTCTGTTTTTATGCCAGTACCAGGCTGTTTTTATGACTGTATCTCTATAGTATAACTTTAAGTCAGGGATGGTGATACCTCCTGAGGTTCTTTTGTTGAGTAAAATTGTTTTGGCAATCCTGACTTCCCTGATATTCGAAATGAAATTCAATATTGTTCTTTCAAGGTCCAAAAAATATTGTGTTGGGATTTTGGTGGGCAGTTCATTGAATCTGTAGATTGCCTTTGGTAGAATTGCCATTTTTACTATGTTGATCCTACCAATACAAGAACATGGGAGAGCTTTCCATTTTCTGATATCCTCTACAATTTCTTTCTTCAGTGATTTAAAATTTTTGTCAAATAGATCTGTTACTTCTTTGGTTATAGTTACTCCAAGGAATTTGATACTATTTGCAGCTATTATTAAGGGTAATATTTCCCTTATTTCTTTTTCAGCTCTTTTATCTTTAGTGTATAGAAGAGCTACTGATTTCTTTGAGTTAATCTTGTATCTTGCTACATTGCTGAAGGTGTTTATCAGCTGTAGCACTTCCTTGGAAGAATTTTGTGGGTTACTTATGTATACAATCATATCATCTGCAAATAGAGATAGCTTCACTTCTTTTCCAATTTGTATCCTCTTAATCTCTTTTCGTTCCCTTATTGCATTACCTAAATCTTCAAGAAATATATTGAATAGATTAGGGGAGAGAGGCCATCCTTGTCTAGTTCCTGATTTTAGTGGGATTGCTTTGTGTTTTTCTCCATTATGTTTGATACTGGCTGTCGGCTTCTTGTAAATCGCCTTTATTATATTTAGGTATTCTCCCTGTATTCCTGATCTCTCCAGGACTTTAATCATAAAGGAGTGTTGGGTTTTGTCAAAGGCTTTTTCCACATCAAAGGATATGATCATGTGGTTTTGTTCCTTTAGTTTGTTTATATGATGATAACATTTACAGTTTTTCGTATGTTATACCAGCCTGCATTTCTGGGATGAAGCCTACTTGGTTGTGGTGGATGATATCTTTTATACATTGTTGTTACAATTTGCCAAAATTTTGTTGAGAATTTTCACATCAGTATTCATGAGGGAAATTGGTCTGTAATTCTTCTTTGTTGTATCTTTGAGTGGCTTGGGTATTAGGGTAATTGTGGCCTCATAAAAGTAATTTGGCAATATTCCTTCAGTTTCTACTGTGTGAAATAGTTTGAGGAGTAACAGTAGTAATTCTTCTTTGAATGTCTGGTAGAATTTGGCACTAAAACCATCTGGACCAGGGCTTTTATTTTTGGGGAGGTTGTTAATGACAGCTTCAATTTCCTTAAGGGTTATAGACCTGTTAAATAATTAATCTGATCTTCATTTAATTTTGGTAGATGATACCTGTCTAGAAAGCTGTCCATTTCTTCTAGGTTTTCCATTTTTGTGGAATACAGATTTTTAAAATATGAACAGATAATTCTCTGTATTTCTTGGGGTCTGTTGTTATGTCCCCCTTTTCATTTCTGATTTTGTTGATTTGAACACTCTCTGTTTTTTCATTAGTTTGGCTAAGGTCTTATCTATCTTGTTGACTTTCTCAAAGAACCAACTCTTAGATTCATTGATTCTTTGTATTGTTCTTTTTGTTTCAATTATATTGATTTCAGCTCTAAGTTTGATTATTTCCTGCCGTCTACTCCTTCTAGGTGAGTTTGCTTTTAATTTTTCTAAGGCTTTCAGCTGAGCTGTTAGGTCTCTAGTGTGGGATTTCTCTAGGTTTTTCATATAGGCATCTAGCGCTATGAATTTTCCTCTTAAGACTGCTTTCATTGTGTTACACAAGTTTGGATATGTCGTGGATTTATTTTCATTAAATTCTAGGAAGACTTTGAATTCTTTCTCAATTTCTTCCTTAACCCAGAGATGATTCAGCTGAGTGATGTTTTGTTTCCATGAGTTGGTAGGCTTTCTTTGTGTTTTGATGTTGTTGAACTCTAACTTTAGGCCCTCTTGGTCCGATATGTTACAAGGAATTATTTCCATTTTTTTGTATCTCTTGATATTTGCTTTATGACCAATTATGTGTTCAATTTTAGGGAAAGTTCCATGAGTAGCTGAGAAATATGTATATTCCTTTGCATTTGGGTGGAAGCTTCTGTAGATATCCATTTAATCCATTTGCATCATAACCTCTTTTAGACTCCTTGTTTCTCTGTTGAGACTCTGTCTGGTTGATCTATCCAGGGTTGAAAGTGGGGTATTGAAGTCTCCCACTATTAGGGTGTAAGAATTGATGTGGGATTCGAGCTTTAGCAGTGTTTCTTTTACATAAGTAGGTGCCCTTATATTAGGGGCATAAATATTCAAGATTGAAATCTCCTCTTGACCAATTTTTCTTGTGATGAATAAGTAGTGACCATCTTGGTCCTTTTAATTGCTTTTAGCTTAAATTTACTTTGTTAGATATTAGGATTGCAACCCCTGCTTGTTTCTTAGGACCATTTGACTGGAAAATGTTTTCCCAACCTTCATTCTAAGCCTGTGTCTGTCTTTGGGGTTGAAGTGTGTTTCTTGTAGGCAACAGAAGGATGGCTTCTGTTGTTGTATCCATCTTGTTAGTGTGTGATGTTTTATAGGAGAGTTGAGACCATTGCTATTAAGGTAATTAGTGACCATTAATTCATATTTCCTGCCATTTTTGGTGGTAACTTGTTTGTATTTCCTTTCTCTGGGATATTCTTCTTTGGAATTACTGATTGTTTGTGATTTCATGGGTGTATCTGTGGTTGTTAGGTTGAAGTTTTCCCTCTAATACTCTCTGTAGTGCTGGATTGTTAGATAGACATTCTTTCAGTCTGACTTTGTCCTGAAATACCTTGTTTACTCCATCTATGGTGATTGATAATTTTGTAGGGTATAGTATTCTAGATTGGCATCCATGCTCTTTTATCATCTGTATAACTTCTGACCAAGACCTTTTTGCTTTCACCATTTCCATTGAATAGTCAGGCGTTATTCTGATGGGTCTGCCTTTATATGTGAGTTTGTCCTTTTCTTTTGCAGCTCTTAAAATTTTTTCTTTGTTCTGTATGTTTTGTGGCTTGATTATAATGTGGTGCGCTGACTTTTTTGGGGGGTCATAAAAGCTGACTTTTTTGGGGGGTCATAAAATCTGACTTTTTTGGGGGGTCGTGGTGCGCTGATTACAATGTGGTACGCTGACTTTTTTGGGGGGTCGTGTTCTGTAAGCTTCCTGTATCTTTATAGGCATTTCCTTCTTCAGGTTAGGGAAGTTTTCTTCTATGATTTTATTGAAAACATTATCTGTGCCTTTGAGCTGGTATTCTTCTCCTTCTTCTATTCCTATTATTCTCCAATTAGGTCTTTTCATGGTGTCCCCGATTTCCTGAACATTTTGAGTTATGGCTTTTTTAGTTTTGCTATTTTCTTTGACTGATATATCTATTTGAGCTACTGAGTCTTCCACTTCAGAGATTCTATCTTTCATCTATTGAACTCTGTTTGCTATGCTTGTATCTGTGGTTCCCGCTTTTTTCTTCAGATTTTCTATTTCCATCTTTGCCTCATTTTGTGCCTTTTTTATTGCTTCTATTTCAGCTTTTAGTTCCTGGCATGTTTCTTTCATAGATTTGTTCATCTCTTCCAATGTGTTGTTTGTATTTTCTACTATTTCTTTAAGGTTATTTTTCATATCTTCTTTGAGAGCTTCAATGACCATCAAAAAGGAATTTTTGGTGTTGCTTCCTTCTGTTTCCTCTTCATTGCTCAGTTCAGGTCTTGTATTTGTAAGATTGTCACCCTCTTCTGGAGTTACCTTGTTGTTCTTTCTATTATTATGTAAGTTTTTGCACTGACGTTTGCCCATGGCATCAGTGGTTTACGATTAGTTTTCTCCTGCTCAGTTTTGGCACTCGGGCTTTTATGCCTTCTGTCACCTCTCTGGGCGAGGTCTGAGTCTGTCCTTCAGGGACCCCAGTTGTTACCTGTTTCCTCAGTTGGAGGTGGAGTTGGGTAGCTGTGAAAATTCCCTTAGCAGCAGCTAGGGGGAACGTGACAGGCAGACTTTATCTGTGCCTGCGACAGAGTGAGCTGTGACTAGCTTTGTAGATAGCACCCGGTCCCTGAAGAGGTCAATATAGTTTTTGACATTTTTACTAAAGCAATAAAAGAACAAAAGAAGATTAAGAGGATATAGATTAGAAAAGAGGAAGTCAAATTATCTTTATTTGCTGATGATATGATTGCATACATAAGTACCCCACAAAATTCTACCAGAGAACTCCTAAAGCTCATAAACATCTAGAGCAATGTAGCAGGGTATAATTTTAGCCCCCCCAAAAAATTAATAGCCCTCATATACACAATGGGAAAGGGACTGAAAATAAATAAGGGAAACATGATCCTTTATAATAGCTGCAAATAGCATTAAATATCTTGGGGTAAGTCTAACCAAAGAAGTGGTAAACCTATTTGACAAAAAATTTGACAAAGAAATTAAAGAAGATATTAGAAAATGGAAAGATGCTCATGGATAAGTAGGATCAACATAGTAAAAATGGCAATTTTACCAAAAGCAATCTACATACCATGCAATTCTTATCAAAATGCCAACACATTTTTTTACAGACCATTAAAAAACAATACTCAACTTTATATTGAATAACAGGAAATTCAGTATTGTCAAAAACAATCCGATTGAATAAGAGATCTTCAGGAGTCATCACCATCCCTGACTTCCAGCTATACTATAAAACTACAGTAATAAAAACAGCCTGGTACTGGAATAAAAACAAACTTGTGGAACAATGGAATCAAATCAAAGACCCCGACATTAATCCATACACCAATGAACACTGGATTTTTGACAAAGAGGCCAAAAATATATCATAGAAAGAAGATAATATTTTTAGCAAATGGTATTGGCATAACTAGATAGTACTGTGTAACAGAATGCAAATAGATCCTTATCCATCATTCTGCATAAAACTCAAATACAAGTGGATCAAAGACCTCAATATAAACCCAGCTACACTGAACTTGATAGAAAAGAAAGTGGTAAATACCCTTCAAAGCATTGCCACAGGTAACCATGTCCTAAACATGATACCTGTAGCACAGACACTAAGAACAACAATGGGATTTCCTGAAACTAAGAACCTTCTGCAAGGAAAAAGACAGGGTCCATAAGGCAAAACAATAACCTACAGAATGGCGAATCACCAACCCTACATCTGACAGAGGACTTATCTCTAAAATATATAAGGAACTCAAAAAACTAGAGGCCAAAACCCCCAAATAATCCAATTTAAAAATTGGGGTCAGAGTTAAAAATAAAATTCTCAACTTAGAAATTACAATTGGATGAAAGACACTTAAAGAATTGCCCAATATCTTTAGTCATCAGAGAAATGCAAATCAAAACAACTTTGAGATACCATCTTACACCTGTCAGAATGGCTAAGATCAAAAACACAGTTGGCAGTCTATGCTGGAGAGAATGTGAAGCAAGCAGGAGCACTCCTCCCACTGCTGGTGGGAGTGTAAACTCTATGGCCACTTTGGAAAGCAGTATGCTGGATACTCAGAAAACTGGGATTCAATCTTCACATTGACCTAGCAATACCAGTATTAGGCATATACCTATAGGATGCACAGTGTTATCCCAAGGTCCTTAGCTTAACTATGATCATAGCAGCATTATTTGTAATAGCAAGAACCTGGTGACAACCTACATGCTCCTCAACTGAAGAATAGATTGACAAAGTATGATAAATTCATTCAATGCAGTACTACTCAATATTTAAAAAGAATAAGAAAAAGACAAAAAAATGCTCTCTTAAAATTTGCAGGCAAATGGGTGCAAATTTGGAGAGTATCATCCTGAATGAGTTAACACATGTTCATAAAAATAGACATGATATGAACTCACTCATGAGTGGATATTAGACTAAAAGCAAAGAATATACAAACTACAAACCACAACCCCTGAATAGTTTAGAATTAGAAGGAACTGAAGAAAGACAGCCAGGGGTCACCCTGAGAAGAGAAAATGGAGATCTCCTGAGTAAATTGGGGTCAGCCAAAAAGAGATGGAAACTAACCATGAGAGAAAGAGTGGTTGAGTGAGAGAACAACAGAGAGGCATAAAAGGGATGGATATCTTGATAGAGGGAACCACTGTGGTGTTGGGAAGAGGCTGGGTGCTAGGAAACCCTTCAAGAATCCACAGAATGTCCCTGGCTCGACTCGAACCAATAGTGGAAGGGGTGTCTAAACAGAACTTCCCCTATAATCAAATGAATGACCATCCTAAGTGGCATTATAGAACTTTCACCCAGCAATGAACAGGCAGAAGCAGAAACCCATAGCTAAACACCAGGTTGAGCTCTAGGTCCAGCTGAAGAGAGAGAGCGAGGAGAGTGTATGTGAGCAAAGGATCAGGATCATGAAGGGGAGGCCCACAGAAATGGTTGGCTAGAACTGTTAGGAATTCACTGAATCAGAAGCAACCAATGCAGAATCTTCAGGGAAAGGAATTAAAGGTAGTAAAGATAGATGTTGTCAAATGGTATGTGGGGTTTGTGGAGCAGGAGCAGACCACGTTCCTGGGCATGAACTGGCAACTCACGACCCATTTTCTATGGAGGAATACCTAACCCTGCCCTAGTACTGGGATAAGGGAATTGAGCCTACTTCAAATGGATACACTAAAAATGAATTTACCCACATGGGAACTCCTTGCCCTCGTTGGAGAATGGAGGGGGTAGGGGATGAGGGAGGCTGAGTGAGGACTAAGGGAGATTAGGAGGATGGAAGGGAGGGTGAGCAGGGGTCTACATGGAATAAAATCATTTTTAAATAAAATAAAATTTATATATGTCTATATCAGTTTTTAATTGGATTATTTGATTTTTATTTTTAGATGTCATTTCTTTTTGTAAGCTCTTGTTTTATTATGAATAAAGTCATATTTTTTATCCATGTATATCCTAGATCAAGCTCCTTTTCCCTTCTAGCCCCTTCCAGGCACTCTTTCTTCGCCACATCTCTTTATCTCCTCCTAATTATTTGATTTATTGATGTTTAGTGTTTTGAGTTCTTTATATATTTTGGAAATTAGCCACTGTAAGATGTAAAGCTGGTAAAGATTTTTTTCCCATTCTGTAGATAGCCATTTTGTCCTATCAATCATGTTCTTTGTCATATAGCTTTTTAGTTTTATGAAGTCCCATTTTTTAATTTTCTTAGTGCCTATACTATTGTTCTCTTCAGGATGCTATCTCCATTGCCAATATGGTTATTTCCCACTTTCCCTCTTATCAAGTTCAGTGTATCTGGACTTATCTTGAGGTATTTGATCCACTTGGACTTAAGTTTTATCCAGGGTGAAATGACTTTGAGAGTGCTTCTTACATCTGACAGAATGTCTAAGATGAAAATCACAAGTCATGGCTCATGCTGGAGAGGATTTAGAGCAAAGTGAATGCTCCTCCATTACTGGTGGGAGTACAAATTTGTACACCCACATTGGGAGTCAGTGTGATGTTTTATTAGAAAATTGAGAATCAATATATCTTAAGACCCAATTATGCCACTCTTGGGCATATTATCAAGGGACACTTAAATCATATCACAAGGACACTAGCTCAATTATGCTTATGTCAGCTTTATTTATAATAGTCATTACATAGAAACAACCTAAATATCCCTTAACTGAAGAATAGATAAAAAAAATTGGTACATTTATACAATAGAGTATTATTCAGCTATTGAAAGCAAGGCCTCCAGAAAAGTTGGAGGCAAATTTATGAAACAAGAAAAATCATCATGAAAGTCAAATATGTCTGATGCCTAGTCAAATTGTCATCAGACTGGTTTCATCTAGCAGCTGATGGAAACAGATGCAGAGACCCTCAACTAAATGTTGGGGGAATCCTGATAAAGACAGGGAAGATGGATTGTAGGATCCAGAGTTGTCAAGGACAAAAGAGAATCCACACAATCAACTAAAGTAGGCTCATAGGGGCTGACAGAGACTGAATCCTTTATGGGATTGAACCTCTGCATATACATGACAGTTGTGTAGCTTGATCTCCACCACTTTTACAGGCATTTTAGGACTGTACTTCCCATACTAGGCCCCCTTGTCCAATCTTTATACAAGGGGAGGTGCTTAGTCTTTCTGCAACTCTATATGTCATGTTCTTTTGATACTTGTGGAAGGTCTACCATTTTTTTTGAAGAGGTATAAGAAGCAGTGGATGCGAGGTGAGGAGAGAGAGGAAACTGTGACTGGGATGTAAAATAAATGATTTTTATTATTTAAATGAAAAAAGAGCAGTGGTACTGGGAGACAGCTCAGTGGGTAATAACAATTAATGCTTTTAGAAAGGAACTGAGCAGGAGTTCCTCTTTTTGACCTTAAAGGTCACTTTCACTCAGATGCACATGCCCCACCACCACACACACATACACATACACATGATTAAAAAAATAAAAATATGGAAAAGTAGCAATAATAATAATAATAATCACAATTTTAAAATTAAATTTAAAGAAAAATAGAATTTTTAAATGAAGAAAAATATCAAGATATATATCAGTAAAAAAATTCTAAAAATACATTAGACAACAAAATATGAGGATTAACAGTGGAAAAGAGTGAGAGTAAACTATTTTTCACTACAGACAATATGATTTCTGTGTGAAAACTCTAAGAGATTTAAATAAAAAAGTGTTTAATACTTTGATTAAAGATCAATTTCAAAATGTGTATGGAATTTAATATTCATATCTGACACAATTAATTATGTGCAGAACTTTATGAAATGCTTTATGTATTTTATGTCATAGAAGTACTATGAGATGATGTAATTGTCATTTTCAGTTTAGAAATGAAAAAAATTAAGGAATGCAGAAAATACTTAGCCTGTCCAATATCACAATGCAGTGCAGGTGACACAAAAATTATATGAGCATTCTATCTCTCCTAAAAGTAAGACTAAGAAGTTCAGAAAACTAGTTAAGAGGCCATCTGAGTAATGAAAAGACATCTTTGGGGTACTCAGGGGATGGTAATGAAACATGTGACAGGAGGTAGAAGATGAGATAAAGAAAGGAACTTGTCAGAACCAGATCAGGGCTCAGGGGAGAGGGCAGAAAAAGGCTAAAGGCACAATTAGAACACTGTAATGGTACATAAATATATAAATACCACAGCAAAAGCCTTTCCTTTGCAGGAAAGGCTTAAATTAGTGGAAGAAAAATAAAAAGAGAAATAGCAACAGTATTAAAATGCACAGGGAATCTGGCTTGTATAAAGAGATAATTAGGCTTTTTCATTTGAAAAATTGCATTAATTACAATTGGGGGGCTTAAGGCAAGATGACATGGTAGGTAGTAGAGCTCACTGAATAAGCCTGAAAACAAAAAATCTTTACATAAATTCTTTTTTTCAGCCCACATAAGGGCAGAAGAGAAGAACTTATTTTACATAAATATATTCTCTGACCTCTGATAACACCAGTAAACACAAACACACACACACACACACACCACACACACACACACACACACACACACACACACACACGAGTAAGTGAAAAAACTAAGAAGGCGAATAGAGACAAAGTATCAATAATGAAATTTGAGGTCTGAATACATAGAAAATCTCCAGATGGTTTAATCTTCTTTCTCACCATTGTCTCCCAAGAACTGTGATAGAGAGACAGTGGTCCAGCTTCATACTAGAGATGCTCCTGTGTTGGAGGTTGGGAGAGAAAGCACAAATATCATTTATGAAAGCCCAATACATTGACAGAGAAGCTGTCAGGGAAGAGGTAAGGAGGCACTTTTTCACACTTGAAAATTTTTAGAGGCACGAATGGAAACTTAGGCTGCAGCAGGGACTAAAGTCACCACCACAGTGACAAATGGATTGATTTGCTGCTGAGACCTGAATGCTTTCTCCACTCTCAAGATTACTTAAGGACACATTGAAGAGTCTTACTTTGGCAACTTTCCACTTTGGACTCATTTTAAGTTGCTTTTACTCTTTTCGTCTTGAATCAAGTGAGAAGGATAACCCTAAATAGAAATATACTCCACAGGCCTCAAGTATCGCAAATTTTGTTTTTCTTCAATGGTCAAACTAGGAACTCAAAAGTATACCTCCCCAGTATATTAGTCATGGCAGAGAAGCTGAAAATTTCAGTTTAGTGTCTACTGTTTTATCAATATTTGGATGACTTTTAGTTTAGATGAGTTAGATATTGATTTAGTTTTATGACTACAGAATTTTATATGAACCTACAGAAAAAAATCTCCAAAATAATTTCTGTAAACCAGAATCCTTCCACCTTCACACTATGTATATTTTGGGAAAGGTAAAGTATGCATTTTTCATGGGGACTCTCATGTATACTGTAGTGCAGTTACTTCAAAGTCTACTCAGTTCTATCCACTTGCACCCTCTGAGCAATGACAGTCAAAAATATCTTCAATCCCTGCTGAATATGTTGTTCTCATGAGATTATGACAGGGCTGCCAACTTCTCATGAACTAGTAATGTTAGTATAATTTTTTAAAAAATAAGGTGTGACTGTGAACACTGCTGTTCTCTAACTTTTATTGAAATATTTCTGTTTATACATATTTAGAAATATGAATACTTTATACTCTAGTTGCCATTAATCTTTAATAAGTAAAAGCTATAAAGTTTTGCAGCCTAGAGCAATAAACAATGATATTGTATTGCTTAGATATATTGTAGGCTATACTTTCTACATTCATGCTAGTATAATCTTCAACATTTAAATGGTAACAAAATCATCTAACACTAGTTTGAATCATATTCAATTTTTAAGAATCAAATAACTGAAACTTAAAATATTATTGTGAATATATTTATTTTGAAGACAGGATAACGTGTAGCCTGGGATTTCCCTTAAACTTTCTATGGAGCAGAGAACAATCTTGAACTCCAGATTGCCTTGCTTTACTCTCTAAGTGCTGATACTTCACACATGTGGCACCATACCCAGTTTATGTAATGATAAGGATTCAACCTGAGACTTTTAGCATGTTAGGCAGGCACTGTGCCACTGAACTACATACCTGATCTAAGAAAGAACTACACAATGAAATTAACTATCCACTACCACATTCTGCTAAGAAGACAATATCCCAGCATTCTAAGAAATGATACCTTCAGTATCCAATAGAAAATGAACAATTGTACTCAAAGATGAGAAAAATCTATTAGGAGGTGATTCTTAATTGTGAACATACAATTAGAAAAATCTTTGGGTCTTTAAAATGGTGAGGATTAAGAACTTCAGTGGGTGCTGTATGTAGGTTGTATATAAAATGTTGCACCGAGTCTTGTGTGTTAAGACCTTGGTGTATAGGTAGTGGACCTTTTAGAAGGAAGATCCTATTTTTGGTGATTTAGGTCACTTGGGAAGAGCCCTTGAAGGAGATCTAGTGACCTCGGCTGCCCCTTTCTCGCTTCTCTTTTTGTTTCTTGATTATCATCAGATGAACAGGCTACTGATACAGTAAGCACTAGCCGTTAAGTATGACTCTTCATGGTGCTTTAGCAACAGTCCTGAGCAACCTTAGGCTGATACTTCTATGACCCTGAAGAAAACGTTTTTCTTTTAAGTCCATTATTTCAAGTGTTTTTGTCAGTGACATAAAGTAAATGCAAAAATGAAACCAGAAAATTTTATTGAGAAATTCAGAAGATATTCTGATAGTATTTAGTATTCACTCATCTAAAGTAACTATCCTTTAGTAGCTACTGGAATTAAATCCAGGAGTATGTTCAAGGACAAATCACAGCTATATTATTGTTTGAGTATCCACATGACTGCAAGACTTACATTATATACAGAGAGCGAAGATATGGCATGACACAGTTCAGGGTCTCTAACTCCAGAACTATATATTCTAAGAGGTAAACAATTGATAAACTCACAAAGGAAATTTGCAGATTGAAGTATTCTCTAAAGAATTTGTGTTTAAAACATTACTGTACCCTTATCTATGAAAAACATTATACTATTGCTTTGTCCCAAACATTGCACAAGTTTATTCTAAATCCAGACATACTATTCCTGCATTACACTGAAAACGCTGGACATGTGGGATACACAAATAGTCTTTGATTTAACAACTCTTGATCAATTCTCCATCTTCTTCTAGTCTGTAAACCTAAATCCACCTTACGTTTGGATTCAATATTTATTATAGTTAGACTTAATCATACACACACACAAACACATATATATGATTGATAGAGAGGAGATGAGAGAGAGAGAGAGAGAGAGAGAGAGAGAGAGAGAGAGAGAGAGAGAGAGACAGAGAGAGAGAGAGACAGAGAGAGAGACAGAGAGAGACAGAGAGAGAGAGAAACAGTATAATATATTGAGACTGGGTATACTGGGTCAAAATCTTCTAAATAGTTCTTGGTCTGGTGAGTCATTTCTTACAGAAAGTAAGAAAGAGAGGATGTGGTAGAAGGATAAAAAGTAGCAAGGATATGGTCCAAAAAACTAGCTTAGTCTATAAAAAGTTATTTTAAGTCCAAATTATGATACAAAAATAGTCCTACCTTGAGAAAAAGCAGATTGCAATTTTGACTCTTTGTTAATCATTACCAAACTTGAGGAGGAGAAAAATATCCTTTGAGATTCTACTTGGCTAAGAAAAATTATCTGGATAAGAATTATTATTTTTGTTGTCTGTACCATGAACAAAGATATAATATCTATGGTTTGGAGGTTCTGGCCAGTGACAACCCTTCCATCAAAATATATATGCACAGTTACTTCATTTGTTGCTTCCAGATCCTAGGTTCTATTTTAAATATTTTGTATTAGGGAATATGCACAAATGAAATTTTTTTTAATTTCTTTTTTATTATGAATAAAGTCATATTTTTATCCATGTATACCCTTGTTCAAATTTCCTTCCCCCTCCCGCCCCTTCCAGTCACTCTCTCTTCTCCATATCATTATCTCCTCCCCAGAAAGGGCAGGAGATCCCAAGGTCCCAGGTGGCTTAGTTCAGCATCCACTCCTGTCAGATCCGCTTTCCTCACCCCAACATCAAGACTGGGTCAGATGTTCCTCTGGAGGGAGTAGGATCCAAGGTGCCGGTCCAAGGTCTTTCAGATTCCAAGCTGTTCAGTGGTTGTGGTTTGCAGCTTGGACATGCTTTGTTTTTCACTTTTTTGTTTAGAGTCCACTAATGAGTGAGTACATCCCCTGCTTATCTTTCTGGGTTTGTGATACCTCGCTCAGGAGGATATTCTCTAAATCCGTCCATTTGCCTGAAAATTTTAGGATATCAGTTTTTCTTACTGCTGAGTAGTACTCCATTGTTAATCCATTATTCAGTTGAGAGGCATCTAGGTTGTTTCTAGGTTCTTGCTATTACAAATAATGCTGCTATGAACATAGTTGAGCTAATGACTTTGCAGTACAAATCAATGATAATGAACACAATGTCATTTTTAACTACAAAACTTCCAAATTAGTGAATATATTACAGAAATTATAGTCAGTTATTTGCATATGTTTATTTTCTCTTATATACATAACACAATGTATGATAGTTTTGAGAAATAAATGCACAAAGTAGATAATTTCTGAAGTTTTTTTCTGAGAGAGTACATCATTGAAAAACAAAACTAGTTTAGAATGTAATAAATGCTGTAAGAAACAGGGTAAGGAGTTCAAGGCTAGCAGTTGATGGATGTAAGTAGAAGTAGTTTTAGATCAAGGTAGTTGAAGAATATCTTTCTGAGGATTTGTAAACTAAAGAAGATCTAGGTGATGTTAGCAAACAAATGTTACGTAGACAGAATTAACAAGCTTAAGAATTTGATGAAACACTTTGATAAATATTGCAGTAGTTTCAATATTATGAGATGTGTGATTTCATGGTACTGGTAGTTGTCTATCATTTCTTATCACTGGTGAAAAGATTTCTCTGAGCTATACCCAAAAGTTTGATATATCCTTAATACAATAAATTGTTATTATTTTTCAAGACCCAATTATATTATGATCATTATTACTTTGTAAGGCTCAGGGATGATCCCAGAACCTTAGGCATGTTAGACAAGTGCTTAAGCAATAAGCTATATATTTTCTATACTTTTTTATAATTGAATATTTATAAAGGTTAATTTCTTCTAAAAAACAGAAGAGTGTAAAAGGGTCTATTGATTCTAACAAATTTTACTTAGATGACTATAATGGATGTGACCTTTGTAAATGAAAAACAACATAAATTTTATGAAAAAGTGACAAAGGATGTAGATAAATTTTCCACAACACTTCATAAAATAAATAACTAGTTATTTTCATTTAAATTGTGAGCAAACACAATAATATTTCTACAATTAATTAACAGCCTGAAAACTAAAATATCATAAAGTTGTGACATGTTTCGATCAGTTAGTGTCTTATTTATAGGAACATCCAGATAGAAAAAGGCCTCTTAAAACTCATTGATACACAACTTGTACATGTATATTTTTAAACTATATAGAACAGACTGAAGAAATATAGTTTCTTATATAATAGTTTTTATTTCTGTAATAATTTAACTTTGAAGCTATAATTATAACATTTCTACTCTTTTCTTTTATCCCTCCAACCACCTCTATGCAAATTCTTTGCTCTTAAATTCATGGACATTTTTGATTTGTTATTTTACACACACATGCGTGCACGCATGCACACACACACACACACACACACATACACATACACGACAGAATAACTATAACCTATTCAGTCAATATAATGGTACCATATGAATATGATCTCATTGATGACAATATGGTACTGAATAATAATTTGAAGATCCCTTCTGTGGGGATGACTGTACCTCCAGATCTCAGAATTCACTAGTTGTTAATAATTTCTTGACGAGGGTTAGTACCTTATGAGTGTTCTCCCATCCCTGTTAATATACCCATGTGTTATTGTAGTTTATATCTAGTTTAGGTAGCCTTGTTGATGAAATTTATAGTTTTTGATGTGGAAATTATAGATTGATTTTCCTTTTCTGGTCTTATATTTACTAAACTTAGGCATTAAAATTTTCTATAATCAATATAATAAAATTTACATAACAAAATTAATGCAATATTAGGTACAAAAATTGTTTCCTAAAGCCGCCCTTATGGTTTGCTTAAAAATAAAGCAAATCCAATGGGTATCCAAGACAAGTTCTCATCATAATTTTCTTTGTTGAAATTTGAGAATCATTTTATTTTTTATTACATTTTTGGAGTGAGACAATTATTCTCATGAATAAACAATAAAGTAATTGTGAGTCCACTATTTAGAATGTTGTGAACAGATGATTTAATTGTAGAAGTGAAACTGGAAGATTCACCATAATCTTTATCACTAGCTCCTTGAATTTTGATATGTATGCAACAAAGTTTATTCTGCTGAAATGGTTACTGTATCTGTAAGAATCCAAGTTGTTTGTTATGCTTTCCCCAGGCTTTATGTCAATCATATTTACATTAAAACAGAATAAAGTCAAATCTTGCATTCTAAATTATTTTTATAATCTGGAATATTTCTTTTGGCCTGAAGAAACCTTACTCTCAAATGTTATATCAATGTTATCTAAAGAGATAGGTCCATGATCAGTGTTAGTTATGCCTGATATACTATATTATTTAATTACTGATATGACAAAAATTAAGACATTTGTAAGAAATTCCATTCTACATTCACAAACTGAAGGTAAATATATGTATCTTAAAATAAAAATAATAAATATCATCAATGATTCTATTCTGCTTATTAGACATATGAGCCTGCCTCACAAACAAAATTTCCAGTTAAAATTGTTTGACAAAGATATTAGCAGTTACATCAATTCTTATAAAGTAAAACTTATTCTTAAAAGTACTAACAATCTATTCATTGATTATTAATTTTATATGTGTGTTTTCTATTTCCTTAACCTGTTCATATTACTTAAATTCAGACAGTTTTATAACATGAAATAGAATCTATAACATCTGCATGGTTTCATGTACCAACCAAGTGGTAAGATTTCTTTTCATTTTTCTTTGGCATTGGTAAGTGAACCTAGGTACCTATTTAAGTCTTCATACATGATAGACAGGCCCTTCACCTTTAACTTACAGCCTATAAACAATAATATTTATTAAAATCAAGTTAAAATGTAGCAAAATCAAACTATATAAAAATACTTGTCAAATAACTTTACCTCAAAAATGTAAAAATCAGGAACAAAACCAAACCCCAAACCAAATGTTTGTCTCATTTTAAAACCTTTGATTTTTGGATATTTGTAGGAAGAATCTTTATGAAATGACAGAAGTATGCTTAGAAGCTCAATGAAATTCTGCTGATAATGGTGTGTGCATGGTAGTCTATACCTGTTATCTCAGCAGAAAGATAAAGTGTTGGAGGTCATTTAACACTGTATAGAAAGTTTGAGGCCAGATTAAATTATATGAGACTGTATCTCAAAAAGCAATGCAAAATAAAACAAATAAACACACATACCCATGTACATTCATACACATACATATGCCATCTTAAAATTTAAATATGTAAGTTCCAACATAGTGGTAGGTAATGCCTTTTTTTTCTGTTAGGAAATACTGATTTCCTGTATTTGCAGATATTCTATAAGTCTCCCTTATTATTAATGAAAGCATCAGCTCAAAAGACCTTAGTATCAAAAATAAATGATGTCTACCTAAATCACATGCAGAATATCCTAAGTCAAGAATTTGAGGGATTAGTAGTCTTCTGTGTTTCTGGAAGAGAGCTACAAGACTTGAAAAGTTTTAGCAACACCAGGCTTTGCTACACTAAAACCCTGACTTCATGTGTACTAAGTTCAGAGGACAACTTTCAGCTTTTCCATTATGTGTGTCTGGAGTGCTGATCGCAGGTCCTCAGGATTAGAAGCAAGCACCCATCCCACTGAGATATCTTGGCATCCTTTGTATTCTGTTGCTACTGATTATTGAATGCAAACTGGCTTTATTTTATTTTATTTTATTTTATTTATTTCATACTTCTAGTAGTGCTATCTATTCCAAGTTTGGGACTATTTCTGTATTCTTCTTTTAAATTTTGTTTGATGGGTTGTTTAGAAAAAGTGTCTCACTATATAGATCAAGCTACTGTAGAAAGAAGAAATCTACCTGCCTCTGCCTCTCAAATGTTGAGATTGAAGTTGTTAACCACCTCCTAGCTTTCTTTAGGTCTTTGATCTACAAGTAGCCAACAAACGTTTATGGTCTTCCTATCCCAGTTAGTCTATTCTAGTTGTCCTATTGACAGGAGATGACAAAGAAAGAGAAAAGAAATAGGAAGGGCAATTCTCAGACGGCTGCTTTCCAGGTACCATTTGGAGCATAACGTTTACATGTATCATTTTCTTCTTGTCAAACATTATGTTCCATTTATTATTGTTCATATGATTCATTCTTATGTAGATTTCATATATGCTCCTGATGTTGATGTCTTAATACCCCTTTTAGATACAAAAACACAAATTTGATGATAATGCTCTGATAAAGGTATGATAGCTAATGTTTAGTAATTGACTGTTGAAACGGCTTCCTCAGTGGCAATAGCATTTCATGTTTTCCTTTCCCATTTAAAGAACAGCTTGAGGCCAGATGGCCAGATGAAACATTATATAACCAAAGAGAAGATGAGTTGGGAGGAACAGCTATTACCTTAGTGAGAAACATACTTATATAATGCAAAATCTTTTCTTTTAAGGGACCCCGGTCAGTTACTTACAGATCATCACTGCTCGGCTGCTCCTAATTCAGAAAAAGAAGTGTTTTCTCTTTTCTTTCTTCTTATTTTTCCCTTCAGACTTGAACTAAAACAATAGCCCTGCATCTCCTGACACTTTCTGCTCACTGTTGCTCTTGCTCTATCCCATTACCTTGGTGCAGCTACCTGCAAACTTTTTTGGCATTTGACACTAAAAGCATAATTTTCCTTTTCTGCTTCCATATCCTCTGAACAGTTGCTGAGAGATTGTCTTGTCTGCATTGCTTCTTTCTAGCTCTATTTTGTTCAAACTTCATCAAGATCGTCCTTGAATTTTTTTTCCAAGAACCTGTAAAAGGGGCTGTATGTATTTTGAGGAAAACATTAATAAACTATTGACAGACTGTCACTAGAAACACATTGCAAAAGAATGAGGATTAAACTAGGAAGTCAGCAATCTGAATTCTCATTCCAGAACAAGATGGGAAACAGAAAATTATGAGAACATGAATAAGGAGATGATCACCTCATTCCAGAATCCAGCTGAATCTCCCAGGAGAGAAGTAAGAACTTAAAATTAAAAATTACCTAGGCTCTTTATCAATTTTCTAGGAATTTTAAGCTATTGATGAAGAAAGAACATGTATTAAACCTTCATGAAACATTAATAGATTCTGCCCGGGGCATCTGTAGAGATACCTTATAATCTCACCAATCAAAGAGTGAGAAAGGAGACTTTAAAAAGGAATGGTTTCTTAGCAACCCTTGAATTGTAACTTGACAGCCACAAAATGCTATATATGGCTATTGCTAAGACAATTATTTGCTACATCACCTTGAGGCGCCTGTGTCTAATGATCTACAGTTCTCTCCAAAAAGTATAAACCCAGGTTCTTCACTGTCTGCTTTTCCATAAACATCTCTGTTCTTTAGTCTATGTTAAACTATCTTTCTAATCTTCTCCAATTCTGACTCATAACTGCCTATGGTGCTAGTACAAATTTTTCTGGGTACTAACTGCATGGCTCATCTTCATCAACTTCTCTCCATCCAAAGTTTGAGTAACCTAGTAGAAGTCTGGGTGAAGAGACTGAATGAGTGAACCTGCTGAATGGGGAGAGCTGCGTGATATTGACTATGGGCATTTCATGGTTGTTTCGAGCATCAACTCATAACAGCTATAGTTACTTGCACATGATATGTCCAGGTTCAAGACAGTCAAAAATCTCATATGAATTGAAGAAAAAGTCCTGAGATCACATCCCTAGAGACAAATGCTGGCTCTTGATCATTACTGAGGACTGAGAGTCATTTTCCTAAGATGGTTTGGCAGCAACTATGTTTCTTAAGCCCCGTGCATATATAAGAGGCACTAATTGTGTTCTGGGAGTTATTAGTAACCAGAAATGAATAAGCAGAGCTCATGAAGCTGGAAAGCAGATGGGATGGGGTTACAGGGAAATAATAGAGGATGAATATGATACTTATATATTATATAAATGTTGGAACTGTCAAATAACAAAAAACAAATATGAAGAAAGTAAACCATACAACTCTGTTTTATCATGCTTACTAGTCCTGAAATTTACAAATCCTAGATTTCTCTGAATTGGAGTCCCTAAATTTAAAGAAATTCCTTAGGCTTCTCAAGTGAACTACATCCCTGTTCCATCACCAGGTATTCTACTTCTAAAAGTTTAGGAGAGTCCCAGGAACTTAAAAATAGTTAAAGAAAAGTAAGGTTGTAAGCTATTTTGTTTATATAAACCATCTATGAATATTTAATATGTTTTTAAACATAAAATATTGAGATGATGTTGCATTGCCCATAGATGACATTGGTTAATGATGGAGCATAGAGCTGCTGAGATGGTTCAGCAGTTAAACGTGTCCATCACCAAGCCTGATAGCTAACTTTGATCCCGAAGACCATTTTTATGTAAGGAGAGAACTAATCTCTACAGTGTGTCCTCTGACCTCCATATATAAGTCATGGCACTCAGAAATGCCATTACAAAAGCTGATGATGATTGGAACTTCAGTGATGTGAACAGACTGGAATACTATAAGTACACAGCTGACTTATATTGGGCTTCCACTAGTTTCCTTAATAGCCATTCATTGCCACCTCTGCATACAATCAAAAGTAAGATGAGTGTGTGTCAATCTTTTGTAAAAACACCTAGCTTCCACAAACCCAAAAGCTACGAATACCATCAGATACTACCATCTGAGACCTGTGACAAAAGTTTTCTGTACCTTGTTTGACAAATCTACCTGATAGTTACACAAATGTACTTTAAAAAGCATTTTATTGTATGACTTTCTTTGTTCAGATACTATAAAAACTGCATGAAACTACTATTGTATTGGAGCATAGAATTTATAGTAAATTGAATTTGTAATCCCAGGCTATGGCACTCAACTTTGAGTCCAGAATAAATAAATGACTTCTGATGACCTTGAGGTGAAATCTATGCTTCTTGTATCAACAAAGAAAATAGTAGATACATTAGTTACTTTTTCTGATTCTGTACTAAAATACCCAGAGAAAAGCAACATGTGGAGTAAAAGATTTATTCAAGCTCACAGTCTGAGAGTATAGGATATCAAGGCACAGAAGTCTTGAACAGAAAGCGGTGAAGTTTTTGCATTACATTCCCAATCAGAAAACCAGAAGCAATTAATTTTTGCTCAGTCCATTTTATTTTTATTCAGTCTGAAGTCACAATCCACAGCAAGATTACACTTACACATCCATTGAGTGTTCTCTGCTTTAGTGAAACAAGTCCAGAAGTTTGTTTCTATGTGATTGTGGGTCCTGTCACCTGGATATAACTGACACTATGTGCCTCTTTAGAAGTTGAATATTTTCTGTGGGTGGATTATGTTCTACCTAGGAGTTTTGGTCTTGTGGTACTGTTGGTGATTACCTACATTTTCCAGATCTTCTCTATTTTTACACAGCCTGCTGGGAGCTCTACAAACTTGTAGGGAAAGCCTAAAACCTTCTCCTCCAAGGCAGCATAAGGATTATTTTTACTTTCTCATGTTCAACCTTTCTGTTGATAATTAACTGTCTCTCAACCCCTTTCTGTAGAACATAACAATGGTTAAAGAATCTCCCCCAATTGTCTTTAACAAAAATCCTAGTTTTGGTATGATTTACCTGAGACTAGAACAAACACAGAACTTGTTCCTTTCCTTTTGCCTGAATTTAGCAGCAAACACATACACACACACACACACACACACACACACACACACACACACACACACACACACACACTGCCCATGGCTGCCTCAAATGCTTTGCTACTCTAAGGAAATCAGCCAGACACAAGATAAAGACTTTCATTTTAACAAAGATTCCCCTGATTGGAAAACAAAATAGTAAAATAAACATAATAGCAAGCAAAGAAACAACAACAAAATGAACTGTAGCCCTAATCCCCCATCGTCCACTTGCTCATCTTTTCCCCTGGAAACACTGCTGCAGCTCTCCCTTTAGCAAGTATTCTGAATATACCTAAGTTCCTTCCATATTTCCTTTTTACCATTTTATACTTTCTTTTCACATTCTCCCCTTTCCTTTTTTCTTCCTTATCTTTAATTACTATGGCTTCTGAAACTTGTCAGGTTCAACTCAAGGTAAGTCCTAAATCCAATGAGACAGCTATGTCTTTCTAGCCTAGAAAGACTGATGATCAGTGGATGGGCATGTGACTAGTAGAATGAGAAAACAACAGATGATCACTGTGCTGAGAAAGTGGTTGCAAGCTAAATACCATTTCAAGGAGCACAGAGCACTAAGTGAGGTTTAAAGAGTGATTCTGGGACTCATTTATCAGGAAAACTAAGGATGGAGATTTCTGAGAATAAACTCTGTCACGTATAATGTAGATCCAAAGTAGTCAACTTAAAAAAAAAAGTGACTGTTTCCACAGATAGTGCTCATGAACTGTTAGTTTAGATTCTCTTTCTATTGTCTGTGAAATATGTCATTATCTGTTTCTTCCACATGCAGTTTATAGTCATATATATATATATATAATTACATATACATACATAATACATGCATACATACATACATACATACATACATACATATATGCCCCTTCTTATCAAACTGGGGACAAGTCAATGCACTGAAATTTTCAGGTAGTTTTAATGAATTTTCTTTAGTTTGCAATCTATGCTAATTCACCTGCCTTTCATCTATAAAAACAGTTCATTTTAAAAAAATGCAGATTCACAACAGTTCCTGGAATCAGGCCCCATTTCTATAAATACCACTTTTCATGCATTACAGTTTACAACACTTTTACTTCTAAAAGATTTACAGATGGGTCTCCCTCGAAAAGCCTTATTTATTTGTATTGGAATCAGTAGATGTTTCTATACCTCTTCTGTTATAAATGTATTCACTCATCCCCAAACAGGCACGTTACTCTAACTGATGAGGTCCTTGGCTATACCCAGCATGTTTTCTTGGACCAATACCAGTTCTTCAATCTCAACACATTTCTGAGTGTATTTTTGATGAATAAATTACCAAACTAATGAGACACACTAAGAGGTTAAGAATTGATCAAGTACTTAATCTTTTTAATGAAGGACACAGCATGAAACACGTTTCTCCAAATAGATACTATAAACAATCTTCTAAAACCTAATTATAATAAAAACACAGACAAGAGGTCAGAGTCTTAGACTTGTATTATTGTTAATAGCTTTGCATTTCTTCAACCATGGGAAAACTTTAGACTTATCACCTTTATTTATATTTGAATCAAGTAAGTCCTAGTATTTCAAAAGTATAAGCAATTGTATTTTAATGCAGAATTTTAATGTTTTTATGTATCTGGGTCTATGAAAATTGCTTTGCAAAGTGTGTTTGAAACTTCTGCAGAGAATATTTAGCCTTGAAGAGATTAATAAATATTTTGGAAATATTCTTAGTATATAGAGTAGTATACCACTGTGAAAAACACCCCTTGCTAACTTTTTGTTTATTTATTTTCTTTGTTTGGTTTTATAAAGTGAATTAATCAAGTTTCTAAGTTCTTATTTAGTTTAGGTATTAAAAATTGGTAGTACACTTTTAATAAAACATTTAATGAAAATTGTTAGTAGCAAATATTTTTTGTAGTAATCTATATTTTAAAATGTGTGAGAGATCTCAGCAGGTAAAGCTATCAACTCAGAAAATTTGAAGACTTGGATATCCCTGGATCTTATGGTGAAAGAAGAGACATAGAAGTTGGAAGTTGTCCTGTGACCTCTGTACAAACATTCTCTCTGTCTCTCTGTCTCTCTGTCTCTCTGTCTCTCTGTCTGTCTGTCTGTCTGTCTGTCTGTCTCTCTCTCTCTCTCTCTCTCTCTCACACACACACACACACACACACACACACACATACACACACACACTCACAGAGGAGGGTACAGAGAGGGAAAAGGACAAAGAGATAATACATAAAATAAAAATTTTAATAGTTTGGCAATAACAAGGTTGAGGCATAACATTGAGCCAGAATGCATCTGAATTGGGAAAAAAGGAGTGATTTTATTACAACACTTCTGCATAGAAAAGTAAATCCCCGTTGTTCTTTGAATCACCAGGTCTTATACTTGAGATAAATTTTTAAAATGCTTTGCGCCTACCTCAGAAAGAGCGATGGAATTACAATACAAATTACAATAGCATGACTTAATTTTTCACTTTCCAGAAGTTGTTTACACATGTGTCTAAAAGAGGGCAAGGATGAGTGGTAGCAATAAGCAACATCTGGCTATTCTCACTTGGTTAAGACTATGTAAGACACTGCAATTAAATACCAGGCAAGAATAAGGAAATTAACCTTCCTTTCTCCTCTTTTTCTACCTTGGATTTCACTAGATGGCATTTTTATTCCATTCCTTGGTTATATCTAGGCACTGGCTGGGAAGACACACATTTAAACTACTGTCTGTTTTTTTTTTTTTTTTCCATTCAACTATAGATCAATTTGTAGACCAGAGAAGGTACTCATTTTTTGTTACACCATTAAATAAATAGTCCCATATATTCATTTCTCAAAATCAGATAATGATTAAAATTTATTTTATACTCAATCTTTAATATAATATTTATAAAATAGAAACATTTTACTTGACATCTTCAAAGACTATTATTACATAAGGTACAAAAATTCTTGTCTGTGCAATAAAAACACCTGTGCAATTCCCCTTTGAATAAATTGACATTTTAGAAAGATTATTAAATTTTCAAATGATACAGAAAACCACAGTGCTTTCCCTGGCTTGTGAACTTTTTCTTCAACTATAGAGAAAAGTAAACCTATCAGAAGGAGTAATTCTCCTTTAATCTCTAAATCAATACATAATCATTGTGTAAAATTCTGAATTCTAGTGGATGAATAGCTACTACCTGAGACAGCATGAATAGCTGTCAAACTTTTTTCTGGGAAAAAAATGTCAGAGATGAGGATGATAGGCTAGAAAAATGTTTAAAGGAGGGGGGGAAGATAATCAATCAGCTGTTATTTCACCTCACAAGAGAAAATGATGAGATGTATTAAATTCAATCCTGTGAATCATATTATCCACTCTCAGAAAGTCAATATAACAAAGCAAATGGATTTTCTAGTCTTTGTGTGTGTGTATGTGTAGTTCAGTACAGAATAAATTGGATCAGAAAATAAAAGAAGTTATTTTTCTGTTTCCTCCAGTCACTGTTGGTTTGAATCTGGGCCTTAGGGCAGGTAGACATTTTTAATCAGAAGAAATGTACCTGAATTACCTGGTGATTTTTGTCTTCCAAAAAGAGCCATTATCTGATTTCCAGGCCCAGGTTTTCTCTATGTGTGTCAATCTGGATAAACATATGTAGCATGTCCTTCAAGCAGAGAGAGTTCCTAGCAGGCAACCCCATGTGAAGATTGTTCCACATTGCAGTCTGAGATGTTAGAGAAAGGTTTTTCTACTTGCATGGTTGTCCTTCTAAGTAACAGCCATGCTTGAGCTTCTTAACAACACAGAGGGGAAAAAAAAGAGAAAGAAGCCAGCAAGCAGATGGCTTAATTGTCTAGTTTCATCGCTGAGCCATGTGCTATTTGGCAATATAGAAAATGTTGTATCCAAGAATAGCAGGAGTGGCTTTTAGAGCCAACAAGTAGATTTCTATAGCACAGTCATTGACCAATGGTATCAGACAGCACTGCCGTAGATGGAACAAGAGATGGTATCACAGATAATGATATGAATGCCTAGTATCATATGGATAAGGATATTACATTTTAGATGGATACTAAAATAATTTGTAACTACCTTTATATTCATTTCAGAACCATGAGAATATCTTGTAAAATTGTTGAACATTATTAGACTATTTAATATCTTTATATATAATAAATTGCGTGTTTGTATGCTTGAATTTATGTGGTCTGTGGTGTGTGTGTGTGTGTGTGTGTGTGTGTGTGTGTGTGTGTGTGTGTGTGTTGGCAGCATACTCAGCCAGCCCTAAAGCCAAGATTACATACTAATAACCTGTATCTCCCACAGTGGTGGATATTCAGATTAAGGTATTCATTTGGTCATAACCAAACTCTATTGATGGCTAGCTGGAACTATTGGGAGCTCATTGAATCAGAATCAGCCACTGGAGAACCTTCAAGGAAGGGAAGTATACCCTTCAAAGGTAGGTAGATGACTGTCAAATGGCATGGACAGTTTGTGCTGCCTCTTGGACTAGAATCAGACTATGTTCCTGTGTATGAACTGGCATTTTGGAGCCCATTCCCTACAGAGGAACACTTAACTCAGTTTTGATACCGAGATGAGCGATTCAGACCCACTTCAAATGGATACACCAGACTGAAATGACCCACCCTGGGTCTCCTTGCCCTCCTTGGGGAATGGAGGCAGGGGTGGGGTGACAGAGGCTGAGGAAGAATTGGGAAGAATTAAAAGGAGGAAAAGGAGGGTGAGCAGGGATATACATGGAAAAAGCTGTTTAAATATATTTTTAAAATGAGAAAAAAGAAAATCTTTGTAGTAGAGTTTAGTCAATTTACTGAATAAAATAATGTTAAAAATATATATTTTCTTCAAACTGGATTAATAATCAGTAGTCCTATGCCAATGCACTGAAAAAGAAACATTATAGCAATTAATGAAGATGGAAAAATTTTATCTCAGTATGGATAAAGAAAGAAAGTGAAGAGGGAACAAGGAGACAATATACTAAAATTATCTCTTTTAAAGTTCTATTTGGAAAAGTACTCCATTTTACAAATATCCCCCTTTATGCTTTTGTAGATGTCAAACAGGATTAGGATAAAAACTCATAAAGTTTTGTAAGCTCTGACTATTAGGCAAATATTTGGCAATATATAATTTCTTAAAGTATCATAAACACTATGTCTATATGTTTATATGACCAGACTGCCAAGGGCTACAATGGCTAAGGCACAGTTGATGCACTATAAAAAAAGAAATTCTATATCTAAAGTACCTTGGAGTATAGTCAGTTCTCAAAACCTAAATTCCTTTTTCTGATATGCCATTGTGATCATTCTAAATATTGATTTATAATCTGTTGACTTCCATTGTTTGTAATAAATATATTCAATAGTCTTCCTTTATCCTCATAAGACAGAAAAATAAATAAAATTTATGATAATTTTCTGAAAGAGAGAAAAACTGTGAGTGTGGAAGGGGATGATGGCCCCAGTAACGTCCTCCATCTCTTGAACACATTTAGGTAGGTAAGGTTGAGGTGTCATGTTCCATAACTGATAGCTTTGATTCCTTCAGTCTCCTCACCTCAGCTGAGGTTATGTTCATTGCTCCTCAGAGGGCCCTGAAGCCAGGTTTAGACAACAAGTGATAATATTATGGAAGTTCCCCAGGAGAAGTCAACACAACCAACGCTGAGGCAGGAAGCAGCAAAGCATTTGTGTGGTTTCAGGTGGATTTCTCTCTCAGACACAAAATCTTCGGCAGCTCCAAAAGAAGGTCAGGAAGACACTGATCTCCCAGTTCCTTCTCTGACCCTGTAGGGTCAGGCTGGGTTCTCCAATTACTAAGGCTCTCCATGGGAGGGTAAGCAGATTGCAGGAAAGTGAAGTGATGGTCCCCATAGGGCACTGCCTGGAACCCACAAACATTTGTGACAGCCCCATTCAGCAACCAAACATAAATCCTGCATCTGCACAGACTTAGTCCCACAAAGTCCCAAAGGCCTGTTGTTTCCTAGTAGTTGTATCTTCCCTGCCCCTTCTCCTGACTTTTCTGAGCCTGACCAGCAGCATCTCAGACCACCTGGTAGGTACCTCACAGGGCTGAAACTCCTTCTTCAGAAGCATGGAAAGAACATAGCCTTTTTTGTTTTTTTGAATATAGAGAGCACATTAACAAACTTTAAAGACATACAGAGCAGGAAAGTAACTGGAAATAGCTTGCTTGGATTTTTCTCTGCTCTTCCGTTGTGTTCTTGAGATCTGAGCAGCTCCCTGCCACAGTGATGGTGGGACAGCTCTTTCACCTAGTACGATTAACAGCCTCTGCATAACGCACTGTGGGAGTATTTTCAAAATGCTACTATAATTCTCTTTGTGGTCGAAAAGGAAAGACCATAAGGACAATTCATCTAAGAAACAGAGTTCTTTTTTTCCTCTTTTTATTCTTGCTATGTAGGTCAGGCTGGCCTGGAACTTTGAGTGGTCCATTTGTCTAGGGTTCTGAGTGTCCAGACTTCAGGTATGAGTTCCTGCAACCAGAAAAAAAAATACTGTTCTAATAATCATGTCTCAGGTATTTATACGGAATTGTGTGTTGTCTCAATGCTGTATAAATATGTATAAAATGAGTACTGGTTTACTTATGCCTCCCAGCCCCACACAAAAAGCTGTCTCCGAATTTCATCTTCAACCCTAGAATGAAGAAATTGTTGGTGACTTTTCAAAATCAGCAATATCTTTTTTTTCTTTCTTTTCCAACATACACATTACATTATTTCTATCAGTCATGATAAAATAAGCTATAAAAGGCAATTCTCTAGGTGCATATATGCATGTATTAATATGTGTGAACACAATTGTATGCATCAGCCTATCCATGTGTGTGCACATGTGTATGAAGCATGGGATATCTTTTTATATAATTCTTTAATTTTATTTTAAAGTTTATTTGTTTTTTGTGTATGAATGCTTTCCCTGTGGGTATGCTTGTACATGTGTGTGTTTGTGAGTGTGTATGTGTGTGTGTATGTACATGCTCACGGCTATGCATGTATGTGTCTTCTGCTTGTAGGGCTCAGAAAAAAGAAGAGTGCTAAGTCCTCTGTAACTAAAGTTACAGAGGGTTGTGAACCACTATTTGACTGTTAGGGAATTTACTTGGGCCTTTTGCAAAAGCAACAATTGCTCTTAATGGATACTATCTCTCTAGCTGTTCACCTTTTATCTTTGAGGCATGGTCTCTCACTACACCTGGAGCTTATTGACTTAGCAGAACTAGGAAATCATTAATCCCCAGGGATACTCCCTGTCTCTGTCTTCCAGCACTGAGATTTCATATTTGTCTGTACATGTGTGTGCGCACACACACACACACACACACACACACACACACACACACTTTTACTAAAAAATACAACTGTTCAGATTATTTTGCATGGTTCTAGCATATTGAATTAATGTCTTTATGCTTGCCTGGTCTTGGCAACAAGTACTTGAACTGAACTGAACCCTCTCCCTAGCTCTTAAGTAATTCTAAAAATGTTTTATAGTCATTATATTACAGAGACAGAATCCCTCTGAGGTCATCTCCAACCTCATAATTGTTTACTGCCTCATTATGCCATGTGTTATTTGATGTGTTTATCTCATGTTTTGGGGGCTTTAGGGTCTCTAAGCAATTGTGTAATATCTAAAGATGTTCCAGAAGCAAGAAATAGGCATGGCTATAAGAAAACGTGATGTTGAAGGTGAGTGCATTTCTTATGAACCAGAAAAAAATTTGTAGAAGGTTTGGTAGACAACACTACTGTAGATTCTTGTACTCAGTCAAGAACATCAAGTAAAGAAATTCACTCTTTTATCTAGGCGACTGAGATGTTAAATGAGGTAATCTATGAAGAGCATCAAACTGTTCACACTGAAAAATGATGATGTTACATCATCAACTCAAGGTAAGTTTTAGTTAGAAAAAAAAAGTGTGGAGGAAAAGAAAACAAGAAGGAGAAACAGAAAAAAGAAAAAGAAGAAAGGGAGATGGAAAGGGGTGATTAATCTTTCTTGAAATGTTTTAATAATTCCCAATCATTGAAGAAGGAATGCTCCACTGCTAAGGATGCAATGGGCTCCACATGGGAATGTTTCTGCTTCTATACCCAAAACTTTCTCCACACTGATGACACCTAATTAAAAATGTAATATTTTCAAGAGTCTTGGTGCCTTCCAGCATGCTGTTCCTTGTCAAGAATTGCCCATTTCTTGGCAATGACAGGTGTGTGTGTGTGTGTGTTTCTGTGTCTCTGTGTGTGTATGTCTGTGTCCGAAAAATCTTTAAATATACATTTTGTCAAATCTCTATAACTTCTTTCTTAGTACTAAATGTAATACAAACTCAAAATTGTTTAAGTATCTGACTTTTCACTCACCTTTTTAATATTGTGGAATATTCCTAATTTGAGCAGAACTGTTCTCCATTTACTCTTAGACTTCTTCAATAAACAAAGTGATAGAGTCAAAAACAGTTGGTAAATAAATGAGACCTTGAATTATAGTAGTGTAATTTGTGAAACCAGCTTTCACTCTTATTGAAAGTCCAAGGTAAATTACCCGACCACGTATCACGAAGTCCAGGAAAACTCTCCATGTCAGTAAATACAATGAACAACTTCTATTTCTTTGCCTGGTAGATGTTCTAAAATCACTACAACATCCCTACATTGTTTCTGGTTCCTTGTTACCCATCTCTATCAGCTATATTCTCCAAAGCATCCTCTTCACTCTCAGTCTTTTATCTTGTCTTTCCTTCAAATTGATCACAGAATCATCTCTGGCCTATATTCCTTCTTTTTTGATATTCGCATCAATGTTTTTCTAGATCCCCAAGGTATATAATGGAGTTTGTCAAAGAGTAGGCAACTTCTCTTTGTTCAGTGTGTAATTGAGCATCAGCTAAAAATGCTTTCATAGTTTCCTGGTACCTAGAAACAAAAGGCCCAAAAATTATTTTTCCAATAATGTACAGTCACTATGTGTAGATTATATGATTAGACTGTTTATGAGAATACACAATGTTCTGTCGACTTACATTTGACAAAGCTCTATTATTTAGCTACTTTCCCTCAGCAGGCTCTCAACTCATAAACATTTCAAACATGACATACATTGGCTTGACTACCATGTTCATTCAAATGATGACTTGAATTCAAGTTCAGGCCTTAGGTTCCTGCAAAGGGCAAGAAGAAAATCTATTTTTGAAAAACATTTAATTTTTTTCCTTCTTTATTTTGTATTTATCAAAAAAACAGTAAAAAGAATTTAAAAATGCGGAAGAGTTAACAATAACTATACACAGGCTAATAATCATAAGCATGGCTTATCAAGGGTGGGAATGCAAATAAGATTGCTACACTTATATTTTCTTTGTGTTCAGCTTTCCCTCTGAATTTTTTTTCCATCCCTGTATATCCTTATTCAAGGTCTCTTCCCCCTCCCACCACATCTGGTCATTTTTCTTCTCTGCAACTCCCCATCCCCTCCCTTGGCAGGGAGCAGACAGTCCTATGGTCCCACTGGCCCAATAATGCTTGGATCAGTCTTCACTCCCGGCCA
>PVIH01016911.1:0-43844 GCA_004025045.1 Sigmodon hispidus
TGCTAGGGGCTTTCCAGACTAGGGTGGGGGTGCCCGGTAACAACGGGTCAGGCTTTTGATTGGTTAGTACCAAGGTGAAAATCATTTTTATTATTTCTTCCTGGCATGTTTGGGCTAGTTTTGTGCAGGGTCTCCCATGGTCAAACTGTCCTGGTTCTGTGCCCTGGAATGTTTCCTATAGAGGGGGGAAGCCCACCATCAACCCTGGAATGTACAGCTGGCCCAGGAATGATGGTGGTGTATTTTGACTAGAGCATTTGGTGGTCAGTTAGCAGAGCCAGGGTGCTATGGATTCTGCAGTTGGAACTTAGGTCATGCTGCCCCTCTGCAAACAGCAGTTTCTAGCAATAGTCTCTGGGAACTGGGTGAGGGACTCTTTCTCAGGGCTCTGCCTGCTTTAGTTCTGCATAGTTCTCTAAAATGGAAGACTCCTTTTAGTCCTGGACCCCATCTGGATCATCCAGGTGTCCAGCTCATTCTCTCCTAGAACTGGGCAAGCCCCTGCCAGGAATGTGGAACTGAACTCTATTTTATCTCTACGGCTACTAGAATACAAAATGGCATTTCTTGAGCTGAGTTTACTCTCTTCATGTATATCATGGTTTCATTCCCAGTGCTGGAATTACAGGCACATACTCCTGGTCCAGTGTTGTGGGATATTTATACACTGAGTGAAGGAGTACTCCTGTGATTGGTCTAATACAAAACTGAGTGACCAATAGCTAGGCACGACTTCTGGGCAGAGAGGAAGTAGGAGGAAGAATCTAGGGGAAGGAGGGAGGGAGAGAGTGAGGGAAGGAAGGAAAAGAGAAGAGAGGTGGAGAGAAGAGAGGAGGCAGGATGGAAGGCATGTGACAGAATTAAAAGAAATGGGTTAAGTTATAAAAGCTAGTTAAAAGCAAGCCTAAGCTAAGATCAAGATTTAGAATTACTAAGTCTCTATGTTCTTATTTGTGAGTTGGCAGTCCAAAGAAAAATCTGACTACTGTGGGTGTGTTCTAGACATGTCGTGCATGTACACAGCATGTGGACCTGTGCCCACCCGTTCTCTTAAAGAGAGACAACATGTGGCAGCCGATCCCTTCTTCCTCCTTCCCTTCTTCCCTCCCTCCCTCCCTCCCTCTCCCACCCCTCTCTCTCTTCCCTTCTCTGGATATCCGAACTCCTTAAATAAACTCTATGTATGGCACCTAGCAGTGAGTGTGTGAGTGTTTCTCCCAAGCACAAAAAGCACTAACAACTACTGCCCAACTTTTTTTTGCTAAACACAAGTGCTGGGCATCTAAAAATCAGGTCCTCTGTTGGGTGGTGGTGGCACATCTTTAATTCCAGCACTTGGGAGGCAGAGGAAGGTGGATGCTATGAGGTCTAGGCCAGCCTGGTCTGTAGAGTTAATTCCAAGACAGTCAAGGCTACACAGAAAAATCCTGTCTCAAAAAAACCAATAAAATAAAATAAAATCAGGTCCTCATGCTTCCATGGCAAGTGCTTTACTAACAGGAATTTCTCCTCAGCTCCATTTGTTTGTTTGTCTGTTTGTTTGTTTATTGAGACAGACCCTTGCTACTTAGCCCTGGGTGTTCTTGATTCACAATTCTCCTGCCTCAACCTTGTGAAAGACAGGTTTATAGGCATTTACCACAACACCCAGCTCCTCCTGATAACCCTAAATGTTCTATAAAGTTAACATGACATCTATATACATCAATTAGCCAAAAATCTAATCCTGTCAATATAGTATGTTGGCTTTTCAAATACAGTTGGTGCCATCTAGAAAGTACAAATTAGGGCCTACAATGGCTGGAAAGATAAATTAAGGAATATAATCTAGTGCCAGGATTAGGCACACTAGCTTTTGGGTTTATTCATCTTTAGTTTGTACCTTATCTGGACCGCCTCATTTCTTTTGCTGTGATTATAAAACATGAAGATCCAACAGTCCATCTACTACAAACCCAAATCCCCACTGTTCTGTCCTGAATGTATCCTTGTCACTTTCTAAAGAAACAAGCAGTAGAGATTCAGAAAATAAAATGCCTTTAACTTATCAGGTTGTTGAGTGAGCCATATCTTAATTGTTAAGAATTTCACTACCAATGTAGACTTCTATGCTTCATTTGACAGTTCTTGCAACACTGGGTAAATTATTAAAACTTCTTATACCTTATTTTTCTCATCTACTAAATGGAGATAATATTTCATGCTTTATAGTGTTACTAAAGACTACACATTAGATAGCCTGCTTTAAAGAGTGTTGGAAAAGGCCAACTTTCTCTAGGTGTTAGATGATATGATCAACCAGGATGAAGGAATACTGGCAGTCTTCACTCAGCAGAAAAGAAATGAAGTGACCCAAATTCTGACACACCTCATCGGGAGCTAACTAGGCTATGTAAGGGAGGAATGAATGCACACAGATTTCAGGGCTTTAATGAGGTTATAAAAGTATGTGTAATAGGCCCTACCCTTAGGCACAGGATTGCTACAAAGGGCAGGATACAGTTGTTTCCAAAGGGAAGAGGATGAGGACATTTCACAAAATCCTTCCACAAATCATATTTTACAAACTACCTTGGCTTCCATTGAGCAAGGAAGGAGAGTAAGCATGCCCTCAGATGATAACACTGCACAAGATGCCAGCTTCCAAGCACCTGCTGGAAGGAACATTTACAAAATATAAGAAGGCTGACTGTTGTTACACGAATACCAATTGATCTTATAATAAAAACCTGGAGCCAGATACTAGGGCAAAGCTAAAAAATCAGAGAAACAGAGAACCAAGCCACAGCCACTTCTCATCACCATTGAATCCTCAAGGTCAAAAGGAGAGATCCTGTCTCCATGATCCTCAGACTGAAATGGGGAAGCAAAGAAAAGGCCTAAACTCATCTCCTTCTGCCTTATATTCCTTTCTCTACCCAGCCATATTAATTCTTGTTTCAACCTTCCTGGTGCTGGGATTAAAAGTGTGTGACCGACCCTAAGGGCTGGAATAAAAAGTGTGTGTCACCACTGCCTGACATCAATGGCTAACTACAGTTGCCTGAATTTAGATCCTATGAAAAGAAGACTCTGAGCCAAAAGGAAGGCTGAAATATCAGAAAGAGGAGGCAGCACAGTCAATTCTCATCCAGCTGTCTTGCAACTCCCTCAGCCTTGATCCTGGGCTCCTGGTTGCTTCTGCCAGTTGTTTCTTAAGAACCCTTATAAACCCTGTATCCTATCCAGGTTAGGATTAAAGGTGTGAACTACTCTATTTCGTAGCTAGACTTGAACTCACAGAAACAGAGTTTGTGGTGTTAAGGGGATTAAGAGGTCACCACTCCAGGCTTTCCTTGTGCTGGGATTAAAGGTGTGTGTTATTGAATCTCAGCTGTTTGTTCTTGTACTCAAGGATCAAGAAATTTCTGAGCTGTCAGCCTAGAATTTGACTGTGTGCTGTCTTTGATCACCACAGTTAACTCTGTGGCTGTCTCTATCCTCTGATCTTCAAGCAAACTTTATTTCTTAGATTACAAACAATGTATCACCGCAGCTGACTATGGTGATTCCTGAAATAGAGAAGAGAGATGTCATGTCTCATTGTATAATTTACGACCAGAGTCATAGACCTAAAGATATTTTGGCCTAGTAAATATTATGAAATTATAATATAATTATAACTATATTAAGTAACGTCTTTGTGACTCTAAAAAACAGTTCTTTCAGAAATTTATCAATATGTTCTTTCCTACTTTTAGAAATGATATAGTAAATTGTTTGCATTAATCAATCACCTACAGCATCTAAAAGTGTCTAACAGATATTTACTGAATAAAATTATATTGATTTCTTTGACCATATGGCAGAAAAAGAGCTTCCTGATGGGCAATCAATCCCAACTCATCTGGAAAGTGACCAACTGGACTAAAGTCCCAACTGACATGAGAAGGGTAAGGAGCTTTTGAAGAGCAGCTTTCCTCCTTAGCTGGCAGAACACACAGTTCTCTCAACACTTTTTTCCAAGCTCTGTACAAACTGATCTAACTTAACTGATTAATAAATTGGAGTCAATGCCAGAAACGTCAAGTTTTTTCCAAGTATCATCTGGTCAGTTTATAATGATTCCTCCTAAGAAAATCTACAAAACTTAGCTTTTAAAAGCTCTGTGAGTTAACATTCTTCCTTGAAATTTCAGTTTTTATCATATTCTAACTTAGCACTAACCTTTTAATATTTTTGTTGGACAGTTTTTACTGGGATTCTATTTTACTGAAAGCTGTCATTTCCCACCAACACCTAACACAATAACCTATATTCCTGATATATTCATGTAGTTACTCTCATCTCAAGAATTCAAATTATATTCATTTTCAAATGGCACCATTCTATAGTGTTCTATGTTACGTACCTCTTCTATACCAAAGGCAACACTAAAAGTAGTGAAAACAAAACTTTAGAGGGCTACTTAATGAAAAAAATATTTAGTTTGTATGAGATACATTTAAAAAGTACATTCTCAGAATGTTCTATTTCATTAAATTCTTGATAAACATTCCTACAATTTAATATAGTCAAGGACACAGCATAAACTTAAGTGCCATTTTTTTCTAACATCAGTACACACATTAGCATTATATTCATTTAAACAATATTTAATTGTATTTTTCAGCATTGATTATTTGTTTTAGTCGGAGTAGGTTTCCTTTCCTCCTTTCCTTGAAAGTCAGGAAAACTTTCAAATATCTAAATTCTCACCTGAAAAGGGCCTTAGAGAAGCTTTTTAATAATGATATCAGGAGTAGATGACCCTTTAAACCTGCTTACATTAATTAAAACTGCTTTATATTTATAGTCCAACAAAATGGTCACTAAAGCTATGTCTGAATGCTTTGAAAGATCAGTCCATCTTTTCCTCCATATGAGTGACTGAAACTAGGGTTTAGTCAAGTTGTTGAGTATGATCTTGCACCTAAGTCTTCCTTCCCTGGTCTTTGAAACGCAGCATCTTTAGCCACACTCACTTGTTTTATTTAGAAGAGGTCATAGAACAGGTTATGGTGTTAAACCGGCCTGAAAAATTCTTCCTCTCTCATTCTGTGGGGCTTGCCAGGTGGCTTCAAGGACTGACTATTCAGGCCTGAGACTTCCATTTCCAATCGGTAAGGATTCTGAGATCAGCGACAGGGATTGGCCAAACTGGTCGCAGTGTGTATTTAGAAACTTAATTGCATCCTGGCTACAGGCATTCCAGCGCGAATGTTCCCATCAGTTCCATTTAAGAATTAAGAATCACGCTAGAATCCCAAGCCTGCCAGCGCACGGGGAACAAGAATGAAAAGCCGCTCCTCGAGCAGCCAGAGGACCGCACAAGCTGAATCTTAGCGGCAAGGGATGCTGCAGCGACGCCGAGGGGACACGAGAGCTCGAGAGCCGAACCCGCGTTTCTTCAGAGCGACAGGAGAGGGAGCGCGCGCGGAGGAAATCCCCGGCCCCGCTGACGCCTACCCGCCCACGGTCCGCGCACCGGAAGCGCACGGGGAGGGCCGGCCACGTCTGAGCGCAGGCTGACATCAGCGCGCCGACGTCACGTGCGGACCTTCCGGCGATGGGTGGTCCCAGGCTGAGGTGGGGAGGCGGGGCGGGGGCGGGGCTCGAGGCCGGTTGAGGCTGTGCTGGGTAGGTGGGCGCAGACGGAGCGACTACGGGTCGGGGCTGGGCTCAGCGTGCTGCGAACAAAGGAGTCTGCGTCGGTTCCCGGCTCCGTGGAGGACCAAAGCTTCGCGGGACTCTGAGGCTCCGCAGTTCCCGGTCGGTTTCGCCTCGGTTCCACGGCGGGCGCCGCGGCACCTGCCGCCAAGTGCTGCTCAGGGAGCCCGTCCCGCCCGGGGCTCATGATGGGGCTGATCTTCGCTAAATTGTGGAGCCTTTTCTGTAACCAAGGTGAGGCCGGTGGGTTGTGGATACGGCGCCGGGAAGTCCAGATTGAGATCTAGACCGAGCTCAGGGTAGAACTCGGATCTGGGGACTGGGATCCCGGGCAGGGGAGGCACCTGATGGCCGGGAATCCCATGCGTGTGCCGATTTTAGCCAGGCAAGGTGGAAACAGATTCCTGCATTCGCTTTTCCGGCCTTTTCGGTTTCAGTGAACCAGACTTCGGTCTGATTAACCGTAGAAAAGTGCCTCCACAAGGAGCCAAAACTTTCCTTTTCTTTAACACGAAACACTAGTTTTGCACTGTTTCCCTTCATCTCGTCTAAGCGGGTGCACCTTCATGTTCATTGTCTGACTTGGCTCTTGATTTCTGCTCGTTAAGACTCAGGAATGAGTATTCAGGCGGACAGGTTTCTGAAATTTTCACACACAGCCCCTCCACCCCCCCGTAGGCTTTTTTTTTTTTTTTTTAAATGCTTTCGGTTATGTGTAAGAAGTTACGTGGCCGTAATTACTCTAGAACACGTCAGGAAATATCTAGAAGTTGTAAAACCTGTTTGAGTCCAATGAGCTGTGATGTCTTGAGAAGAGTTAGTACCAGCCAGAAAGGAGGTCCAGTGAGAAAGTCTTAGGCGTTCTTGTAACAATGGTTTCAGAGAATTCAGACCATTTTTTTTCCCATTTGTTTCATTTTGTAGGGCATGATTTATAAACTAGGGGTTTTGTTTTTTAATGACTACCTATTTCTTACCATTAAGGTGGTTATCTGTTTAGTGGATTTAAATTGAAATGAATGTAAATGGCATTAGATCTGTTGTTCTGTGAGTTGATTTAAAAAAAAAAAAAACCTTTTGCAAACTTGTGAGTATAAATATGTGTATGGATGCAAACGCCACCAATTTTTAAGTGACTTTAAAGTGTCCAGAGGTCGGCTCCCAGCGGTGTTACCCCTTTTTTTTTTTTTTTTGCAACTTAACATTTTCTAATGCTTGTAAATGTACCATGTCAAGGAGTATTTCAATATATAATTATATATTGATCACACAATTTAACTTACTTAAATAACAAATAAATTACACAGTATCATCGTGCACTTCCCCTCCAGCTTAAACAGTAGAAATGATCAGAGTGTTGATTGTCCCTTTATAGTCTTGCTATTGCTGTTACTTATCTGTGTTCATTAGAAGATTCCATAAGCAGACTAAAAAGGGAAAAAGTGAAAAGGGCAGTCATGAAAGATGATAGAAGCCTTCACCCATCTTTACATAGTTGTTTGAGCTGCCATCGCCCCCTTACTGCTTAGCATTTCTTTACCCTTCCTTCTCTGTCACTTTATTCTCATTCTTAGTATACCTAGACTTAATGGTGAGTGGGAGTTTATCTACCTTAATAAATGCAAAGTAGACTTAGTAGAATTGGGCATGTTAGTGAAGACAGATGGCCTAATGCATGAAAAGAGGAATAAGTTGGATACACCTAAAGAAACTGAGCAAGTTTAATTAGACTGTAGTTCACTTGATGAGTTTGAAGTGGTAACCAGGAAACTATACCACTGGAGTTCTTAAATGCTGACCATGACTGTATGTTGAATCCAGAAAGCTGTGGGAATCAATGAAGACTTGGTCTTTAGGTGTTTTTCTTGATGTGAAATAAATTAGCATGGAATTTGTGTTTTGTGTATAAGCAAAGTTAGCAGTGTTGGCATTTTGCCCTTTTACCATTCTACATCTCTTACTTGGTGATGCCCAGTTAGAGGTGAATATTGGAATAATATGTCCAAGTCTTCACTCTACCAGTTAAGTTAGAATGGGGTAGGGTAGACTCAGTGGCCAGATGGTTGTGAGGTGCAGCCAGTATTCAAGAACTGACACAGCCTTATCTTTCTTCCTCTTATCTTGTGTTTGTGGTTTCATAAAGAGTTCCAAGTATCCTTTCAAGTGAGATATCTTCCTGGGGATAAACTTTGCATTGTCTAATGGAACTTCGTATTGCTTTATTTTGTTATAGAAGACTGAGAAGTTATCATTGGAGGAAATAGCATGTGGTTGTTCATGGGTTCTTATGAAATACATATTTGTGTCTGTGTGGCATGTTTAAAATGTTTAAGCTCTCCTCTTAACGTTTTGAAGATTTCTTTGTTTTGTTTCTTAACGTAAATTTAAAAAATTTTTCAATGTCCCTAGTCCTGGTCTTTTTCTTCTCTGTGTTATGACTGACTGTACATACCTGTCATCAGATTTTTCATTTAACCAAAAAGAAAATAAGGCTCTAATTGTAGTTCATTTTTATAACCAGAAAGCAATAACAATTTTGTCATCCAACTCTTCTCATTAGCAGATTTTGTGTTGTTTACCTGGGTGCTGTTGATAAGTGTTGCTTTTTCTTCTGGCTGTTGTCTTAACCTTTTCTTTTGGGCTAATTCTCTTATACATCAAGCAAAAATCTGTTCTCAGTCTCCTAGAATATATTTGTATCCTACTTTTGAAAAGTCCAGTCCTTGATTTCATTCAGATTTCTGATCAAGACTCACTAGTTAGAGTCATTCCTTGACAGATTTACCAGAAGCAGCCCTCTTCTGGCCTAGCATTAACTCTGTAATTACTAGTTTCTGGGTAATGTTTATCACTGTTTGTAATTGTATTATAAATTTCTTTGTTATTTTGTTTACTCAGTAGAAATAATCCCTGTGAGGCATGAACTTTTTCTTGCTTTTTTATTCACAGTACTTGGAGAAATATACTTATTTTTGGATGTTAGTTTTTGTCTTTTTTGTTTTGTTTTATTTTATTTAGCATAAAATTTTGTATAGTAGTAATGTATATATTATATTCTAAAGTGAAATAATACTAAATTCTTAATGTATGAATCAGTCTTTCAACTCCCAATATTACTTTCCAGTGCTGTATTCATTTTGATTATTATGTCTAGATGGGAATTTTAGCCATGATCATTTATCCTCTTCTGGTAGAGGAGGAGCAGGAACTTTTATGCTTGTTTTCCTTCCTCCCTCCCAGTGTAACAGACCTTTGGTTTCTTCTACATCCTCAGTTGTTATTATTGTGATGATAAAGTTTGGTTATATTCAGCTACAGTTTGCTCTGATTGTCTTACTGTTTTTCTTCCAGTTTGTTACTAGAGTAAAAATCGCAGCATTATTTTAGTTTTTCTTTCCTTGGTAGAGACCCTGCAATGGTCCAAAGCTCAGCTCTCATACTTTGCCCACCTTGCCCCAGCAGAGGCTTTGGCTTCCTTGGCACCCCTAGTTCATAGTGATTTGTGATTGTCTTTGCTGCCATGTTAGGGATTTTCTGTACTTACACTATATCTTCCTTTAAAAAGTATACAAATTTTAAACCCAGCACTTGGGAGGCAGAGTCAGCCAGATCTGTGTTGAAGACCATCCTTGTCTACGAAGTGAGGTCCAGGACAGCCAAGGCTGTCTCAAACAAATAAACCAAACCCCCAAACAAAAACAATTATATGGTTATTTAAAAGAGGCCACATAGGTATCTATATAGATGTGCATGTTGACGAACACACCCAACATTGAAAGACAGACAGATCTGTTTAAGTTCAAACTGTTGTCACTCTCTGTGGTCTCATTTCCTGTTTCACTGTAGTTTTGAACAGCTTTTCACATTGTAAGTGTTCTCCATGGCTTGTGACTCTTCCTTGACGTCCTGGAGGATTAAACACACTTCCAGTAGTGGAAAGACAGCCAGTCCTATAGTCCAGGGCATAGAACTCAGGGCCTAAAGAAGGCTAAGAGTGCTCCACTCTGAGCAACTACTCTACCCCAGTGAGAACGTTCATAGACATTTCTGTTTTTCTTAGTGTTGGTCTGTAAAATAGCAGTTTCTAAGTCATAGAACAGATAAACTGCTCTTATTTTCTTAAGTTGTTAACACTGTGAAGATACTCTTGCCAGCAGTGTTCCAGGATCTTACCAGCATTTGGTGGCATCAGCCTTTATTTTAGTGAATGTTGGCTGTGCCATTTTTCATGTCTTTACCTGCTATTTGTAGACAGTTTAGATTTTTTTACCCACTTAACTTTTAAGCCTTTTGCCATCAAACCAGCTCTCAAAGTGTTTGTAATGGCTCTTTGCTTTTGATAACTTCAAGATACTCATTCCTTTTCTCTAGAAATGTGAGCTGTTCTGTTAATGGCATGATAGACTTCAATTTATGTTGTGATGTGAATAGTGTGGTATTTCCATATTTTCACGTGGACTCCCTGATTTTCTGGAGACATTTCCCCCTTAGTGTATCCTTTGGAGGCCTTGTAGAAACTCAGATTGTCATTAAAAAGAAAGTGGGCCTTGTCTCTGTGTGTTTTGTTCTATCGCATTGATCTATTTCCATAATCTCAGTAATGACCTTACAACCATGGTGAGTTTTGAAGTTCAGTAGAGTACTTGAACTTTGCCTAATCTTTTAATGGGGAAAATCTATCTTACTACTATTATTTATTTCCTTCTTTGTAGCTACTTTGGATTTGCCTTTTATTAGTAAATCCTTAAGGACATGTCAAATATAAGCATTTCAGAGTTGAAAATGTCCCTTTTGTCATTGATTTAGCCACTTTTTAAAATGTGTTATATTTTATTTATTCAATTTGAAGTATTTTATATTTTCTCTGATTTCTTTTTTGACTGGGTTATTGATGTTTGTTGCCTAGTTTGCACATAATTTTAGCTTTGATTTTTGGGTCTGTTTTTAATAGTTTAATCTTGTTTCCCAATGTAAAAACCTCAAGATTTCTATTTTGTTTCACATTTGTTGAGACTAATGATACATCTTTTACCTCTTTGGGTCTGTGAACTGTTCACATTTGGAGAAGAAACTCATATTCCACCCTTGTATAATGTTCTGTGTAGTCAGAAGTTTCTGACCTGTCAGGCCCAAGGTTGGTACCTGCAGACCTGCAGTCCCAAAGAAACACAGAGAAGCTTATATTAATTAAATGTTGTGCAGCCTATTTCTCAGGCTTATTACTAGCTAGCTCTCACATCTTAACCCATTTCTATTAATATGTCTTCCTTCGTGGCTTGTGGCTTACCTGTACTCCATTACATATTACTTCTTAAGTGGCTGGATTGCCTGTCCCGTGACTCCACCCTCCTCCTCTATTTATCCATGGATTTCCCACCTGACTATAAACTGGCCTGCCATAGGCCAAAACAATTCCTTTATTATCCAGTTGTTCATAGCATACAGAAACACATCCCACATCACAGGTTGACTCAGTCTTGTTCCGACCTTTTGTGTTTTCATCTGTATCTCTTACATAAGAGCACATTGCTGTGTCTTTTGAGCCCATTGTGAAACTTGCCCTGTTAAACTACCTGGAATGCTTTGGTGAACTTATTGATGTGGTAGCATTTGTTTGTGTGTGTGTGTGTGTTAATGTCTGCCTCTTGACTGTTGACTGTGTTTCCTTTGCTTGTTTTCTGGTGTTGTGCTGTTCTTTTCCACTTTTAGTTAAGTGACGTTTTTGTAAAATAATTCCTTTTTGAAATTGACTTTTTTATCTTTTTCTTTTTGCATTATATTTATGACACCCTCTTAGAGAGTGCAACATAAATTCTTGATGCTGTTAACTAAGAGCAAATGCAGATTTCCTGTAGAGTACACACACTTGCAGTTCAGTTGCATTCACCACTTGTCTTTATGCTGCTGGATTGTGACTCCTGTTATATCTGGATATTTAATAAACCCTGAGGAATATGGTGATGTATTTTTTAAGACTTACTTACTTATTATGTATACAGTATACAGAAGAGGGTACCAGATCTCATTATAGATAGTTGCCAGCCACCATGTGGTTGCTGGGAATTGAACTCAGGACCTCTGGAAGAACAGTCAGTGCTCTTAACCTCTGAGTCATCTCTCCAGCCCAGTGATGTAGTTTTTGCTGTGCAACTAAACTCCTGTATCAGTTTTAAGAGCTGGATAAACTTATCTCGATCATCTTACTTGTATCGATGACAGTCTCTAATGATAGTCTCTTACCTAAAATGTTTTTTATGTTGCTTATATTTGTAAAATATATGTTTTTTGATTGCAGCATTTTTGGCCAATTCTTTTTTCATGGTGTGTGGACATAAGCATCATTTTCCTTCACTTTTTGCTTTACAAAAAAAATAGCTTTTTTTTTTTTTGGTATCTGCTTGTTCTTTGACATTTTTCTTTTTGAAATTTACTAGGCTTCTCAAATTTGAATTAATTTTACATTTTTCTACTCACCTAGTTTACTTTTTCAATTTATAGTTCCATATTTTCTCAACTGCATTATTCATTTAGCAAAGACCAGTAATTAGTTTAAAAAGAAATGAACTTTCTAAAATAAAACATTCAGAATCCATCTTGAATATTAAACATAGTGTTCTGGGTCAAGATATAAATTATTTTTCAACTGTAGTGCTGCTCAGAACAAGCTTAAAACTCATGGTTTAGATGTCTGTGCTCTTGAACACACCTTTCCAGAATAGTCTTCTTGTGGGCAGCTTTTAAGCTTCAGGTCTGAAGTATTACCATTACTTTTGTTCAGTAAATTGAAGAAGAAACACGTGACATTATCCACAGTCACTTCAGTCATAGCAGTTTGTTACTGTGGAGGGCCTACTCAGTCTTTGATGTATTTAGTCCTTTGGAGGACATTCTCAGTCTTTAATGCTGCTCTGCCTGTATTTAGTTCTTTTGTTTACCAGGAGCTTGTTTTCCTCTACCTGATTAACTATTTTTTACAGTTACTAAAGTATGGTTAAGACTCACATCTTGGCTGAAGTGGGGAAACATTATACTGGGAAAGCCTCATACTCAGACTTGTAGTTTATTATTAATAAAGTATGTTTTTATATGACTAAGTCAAGGAGAAGTTAAAATGCATAGCATGGTTTTCTTTTTCCTTAGACAACCTTCTTGATGACAAACTGTATTTTTAACGTCCATAGAGATTCTGCACTCTTTTTTAAGCATTTAATGTATGAAGGGATTTCAAAAAAGATGTAATGTAGTAAGAAGTTTGACCTGTCCATTCTGGCCTAGCCCTGAGGTTTGGACCCACCCACAGCTCTGCTTAGCCCCAAATAATGACTCAGACACTTATATTAGTTACATGCTATATGGCCTATGGTTCAAGCTTATTGCTAGCTAGCTCTCACATCTTAACTCAACCTTTTCTTTTTTTTTAAATCTGTCTTGCCACATGGCTGGCGGCAGGATTTCCTCTTTTGCCCTCCTTCCCCCTGTGTCTGTGTTTGGATTTCCTGCCTGCTTTTAAGCTGCTCTACCATAGGTCAAAACAATTTCTTTATTGTGTAATGGTATTCACAGCATACACAAAAACATCCCACATCAGTGTAAACTTTTATTTGTCTCCATACTAGTTCTTGATATATAGAGTTCAAAGATAATCAGCAAGTCAGTACATTATATTTAGAGCCCTGTCCCTGGATTCAAATGCCAGCTAAGATCATCTATCTTTCCCAGTAGTATGATGTTGGACAGGCTATATAGCCTGAGGCCTAGTGTCTTAGTTATAAGGTTTATATTATTGTGATGTAACACTATGACCAAAAAGCAAGTTGGGGAAAATGGATTTATTTGGCTCATTCTTCCTCAGTGCAGTTCATCACTGAAGGAAGTCAGAACAGTAACTCAAATAGGGCAGGATTCTGGAGGCAGGGGCTAATGCAGAGGCCATAGAGGGGTGCTGTTTACTAGCTAGGTTCACATGGCTTGTTCAGCCTGCTTTCTTATAGAGCCCAGAACCACCAGTCTAAGGACAGCACCACTCTCCTTGGGCTGGGCCCTTCCCCAGTGATCACTAATTGAGAAAATGCCTTACAGCTGGATCTCATGAACTAGTTCCTCAAGTGAGGCTCCTTCTTCTCTGATGATTCTAGCTGTGTCAAATTAACACACAGAAACAGCCAGTACACTGAGTTTCCTCATCAATAAAATGAAGAGTGATGACATTTTGTCACAGGATAATTATAAATACTAATTTATAAAATATGCATTAAACATAGCAGGGCATATTGGCACACAGTTTTAATCTCAGCCTTTGGAGGCAGATCTCTGTGCGTTTGAGGCCAACAAGGGCTACAGAAGGTGACATTGTCTTTATTATTATTATTATTATTAAAAAAACCAAACACTTAAGAGTTTACTTTTTTATTGCTGACATTTCTTTCCTTAGCTGAAAGTTGGGGTTCAGCTCTTACTTTTCAAGAGATGCATCCCTCATTCTTTGTTACTTTTTCCTAATAGTGTTTTGTGCTAATGAGATTTGTAAGTGTTTGCCTTCAGGACACTTGATAAATGTTGAATCATCAGATGGACTTGACACGTTGGATGGTACATTGAACAGATACATTGAATAGAATTGCAGAGGCTGAAAAACTGGGCAGGGAAGTAAAAGCCCTTTGCCATAACCCAGGTATATTCTGTTCCACATGTGCTTTAGACCGAATCTGACATTTTAATTAGCTTAGTTTTATCGTGGTTTACATACTTAGTGTTTAATTCATGTAAAACTTCCTATAGTTATGGTGCTGATACAGTCATTTATACCTAGAAGTCTACATGTCATGAAATTTTCCATATACATCAAAAAGAAGCTTATCATTTTATGTTTTAACAATATGGAATTTTAGTGTGATAATTTAAATTTGCATATGCTTTGCAATTTTTAAAATTATGTCATTGTGCATTTCTGATCTTTTTTCCTCAGTAGTATTATTTTCTTCAGTAACCTGATATTCTGGACCAAAACTATAAAGAGCTTTGGTAATGTCAGTGAAATGAAAAAAAAAAAAAAAGCAGAGAAAATTTAATTTTCCTTAATTTTTAAAAATGTCTCCTTTCATTATATCTCTTGTTAACCATTTTTCTACCTGTGCTTATCTATAAGCGTGATCCTAAACCTAAAAAAAGTGACTGTTCATAATTTGTTTTTCTTTCTGTTTCTTTTGTTATCATTTGAGGCCATGTCTTACTGTGTAGTAAGTAGCCCAGGCTATATCCTCAGTCCTTCACAGCCCTGCCACTCTTCTTCCCAGCTTTTCACAGAAGATACCATTTGCCAAGTATGAGACCCCATCACTATTCCTGCCTTGTGCTCAGTGACAGCAGGATGAATTTAATCATGCTTCTTAAAGTGGCTACACGGTCCATTTGATATTTCAAAACCTATTCTAAATAACAGATGTGGACTGTTTGAGACATTGAGTTGAATGTTTAGTTTCCTGAGAGAGTGGCTTGAGGACTTAGAAGTAAGAACACTGGCTTTCTCCGCCATATCTTGAGAATCAGATGCTTCTTAAATGTCTCACCACAACTTGAGATCTCAATCTAGTGAAATAGAAATCTACTCCCTACACTGAAGTCCAAGTGACATTAAATTACATTAATTTACATTAAATGACATAATGCCCCATCAGATTGGCAGCAGTTTTGACTTGGAGGATAAGTTCCTTCTCATCTACAGACCATACTACCTTAATCTTGATAACTTCTTAAAAGATTTTCGTTTCTTTCTTTCTTTTTTTCATCTTTTTAACTACCTGGACAACAGATATTAATAGTTACTGCTGGGTAGTACAAATAGTACATATTTATAAATACCTTTCAACATTTACTTTAGTTTACTATGGCACAAATGAGGGAAATTATTAATACTTAAGCGACATCTCAGAAAGTATGTGATACAGAGTTCAGTTGATTTTGTTTGTTTAATACACATGAGTTGCAAGTGTGTGGCCTATTGATTATGCCTAACTGAAAGACAGCGGTATAGAACAAGTACTGTCATATTTTCAAGCCTGGGGTCCCTCTTAGACATGACATAGTTCTGTGTGCTCTACACAGAAGTAGCTCAGCCAGAATATTGACTGGAAACAGACCACAGCAAGGGTACGTTTAAGAAGCTTTGCACCTTATTAATTGAAGCATTGTATAAGGACAGTACGTACAGGATGTGCTTGTTTTGTGTTTTGTTTTATTGTTTTTCTGTAGAAGAAGTAGATTCTGGGGGCTGGAGAGATGGCTCAGTGGTTAAGAGCACTGACTTCTCTTCCAGAAGACTGGGGTTCAATTCCCAGCATCCACATGGCAGCTCACAACTGTCTGTAGTTCCAGTTCCCAGTTCCAGGCAAACATCAAGGCAAAGAAATAAAATGAAAGTTAAAAAAAAAAAAAGAAGTAGATTTTGTGTACACACACTCATCTCACTTTCTATCTTTTCTTCACTGCTCTTTGAGTAGTAAAAATCTTAAGTAACTAGTATATGTGGCTTGAATTGTTTTACAAACATTGGCAAACTCAAATCTATTAAGCATAGCAGGCATTTGGAGGGAGAGGTGCAGTTACGTAACAGGACAAGTGGCCTTTTTGAACTTGGTCTTTAGTAGCTGGCCTTTGTGCCTGCTTTCATTCTTGCTGTCTAGATGATATTGATATGTCTTCAGAGTTAAGGTCTAAAACAAACTGTATTACTTGATGCTTTTGGCAAGGATAGTCCTTTCTGGTGGGGTTTGTATGTGTAGAGTTCGGTTGTTGGTAACAGTTTTCCTGAGTAGTAAGGCCACTTTATCTGAAGGGTATTGTGTGTACCTTCATCCTAAGAAAGAGTTGAAATTGCCTGCTTTAATTCCAGAGTTTCCTGTAGAGTGAAGAAAATGGAATCTTTTTAGTGTTTTAACAGGAAGTTTATACCCTGTCCACTACCAGAGTCTCTCTCCCTCACTTCACTTGAAAACCAATCATTCAAAATGATTCATTATTTATGAGTGTAAACATTAGGCCTTTAATATTATGATCCTCACCTGTAATAAGCTTTTTTGTCAAACTGTCTTTGGATCATCACCCTCCAAATAACAGCCAGATAGAGGCTTACTATTAATTATGAAAGGTTGACCTTAGCTTACACATTTCCCAAACTAGTTCTTATAATGTAAGTTAACATGTTTTTATTAATCTACATTCTGCCCCCTGACTTTTACGGTTCCTCAGTAGAGCAAGGTCAAATTGCACCAAGCCTGCAGGCTAAATCTCTAGGCCTAGATTCCTCCCTTTCCTCTCTCCCCCCAGAAATCCTACTTTTCCTCTCCTGCCTAGCTATTGGACATTCAGCTCTTTATTAAACCAATCAGAAGGTGCCTTGGCAAAGACACGTCTTCACAGTGTACAAATATTCTGCAACTCACCATAATACGAATGGTCTAAAAATAGTCTCAGTTTCCCACATGAGTTGCTTCAACAGTGAGCCATCTATCTGGTGGTGCTGTACTTTCTCTTCCCTGGGCAGGAGTTCTGCTCAGCCACCATTGCCACTTCAATGGCCTTTTCCACACTGCTGCAGTCATACTCAGGTACCTGCAGCTAGGCTGTTAAAAGGATTAAGAATGCCTGATGCCAAGCAATCTGTTTGTTCTTCTGTTGATAAAGAGTGTTCTTGTCCCTATTTTTTTAGGAACAACAAACCAGTGGAGTATATCAAGGTTGGTTCCATTAGAATGTAGGGAATTCAAACCAGCAGCCACAGAAGGAAAACTGAGTCAGTTATAGTCATTTTATTGTTCTACAAAGCAGCTTTTGCCAAAATGAAAATAGCCTTTTTCACTGTCTACTTGTCCTGCGATATACTACATATTGTTCTTACTGATAAATACATCATTGGAAGACAGAGAATTTGTCATCACAATTTGTCCACAAATTATGTTTCATCTTTTTGTTGGGTGATGCACTGTTATGGCTCTAAAAACATGTATTAGCAGTAATTTGATACTCATTGGAATCGGGGCTCTGAAGGATTGAGTTTCATGTAGGCTGTCTTTCTCTTTTCTTTGGTTTACTTTAAGGTAGCATTCTTTTTTCTTTTTTTATTAGCATTTTTTTAAATTTAAAAGGTTTTTTTTTTTTTTTTTTTTCATTTTATATACCAACCACAGTTTCCCCCATTCTTCCCTCCTCCCACTCAATCCTCAGCTCTCCCCCTTCCTACCTTTCCATCCATTCCTCAGAGAGAGTAAGGCTTCCATGGGGAGTCAATGAAGTCTGGTATCAAAGCTGAGCAAGGTATTCCTCTATAGGGAATTGGCTCCAAAAAGCCAGTTCATGCACTAGGGATAAATCCTGGTTCCACTCCAGAGCCCACACAAACTACCCAAGCCATACAACTATCACTCACATTCAGAGAGCCTAGTTTGGTCCCATTCAGGTTCCCCAGCTCAGGTCAGCTGTCTCTGTGGGTTTCCCCATCATGATCTTGACCCCTTTTAATCCTTCCTTCCTCTGTTGAGCATGACTGGGAGCTTGGCCCAGTGCTTAGCTGTAGATCTGCAAGGCAGCATCTTATTTATGTAACCCAGACTGGTCTTCAATTTAGGGACCCCCTGAGTGCCCTGCTTACTGATTGGTGCTACACTGGTTCTCTTTGCTTAAGTTATGAGCATATTACCACAGTCTTCCCAGGCTACTAACTGTTTTGTTATATTGTTGTTCTGTATTAGAAGCAAGTTTGGGATCTTAAAGTTGAGACCACCATTCCAATCCAAATGTCTCTACCAAAAACTGCCCTCTTGATTAAGAAGGATACACTTCAAAAAGCAAGCAAGCACTCAAAGACACACTTAGTTTTTATTCTGATAGGGGTGGGGACTGTCTTTTCCCTATTGGCTGAGGTCTGACCCCATGGTCTTTTGAAATCAGCTATTTTAAAAGAATTGGTGCAAAGGAAACAAAGGGGATGGGCCTGCCATTCTAATCAAGTACTGGGCTTTTGTGCAAACAAAGGTTTTCCTTTAGGCACATGGAGGAGGGGCTAAAACATGGGCATAAAAGTCTTACCAAGGCAAGAACAGGGAAATAAAAAGATTTGAATTCTTCATCACAAACACAAGTTTTATAGTATTTGATAGAAAAGGCTCTTTACTGTTTCTTGTGAGCTCAATATGGTTGCCTCCTAATGTCTGTGGATGTTCCTAAGCTTCTCCTGGAGAAGTTGTGCAGTCATTCTGGGTCTTACTTGTCTTTGTAGAAACTTGAGAAAATTTGTTAGGTGAAGATGTAGGTCAGAGAGAAAATATCTTTTTTTGTTATTGTTTTTGTTTTTAAACAAATCTTATGACATTGTGTTTTACACTGACTGTTAGACATTTAATGGTGTTTAAATAGTAGAGATCCTACATTCTTGGTTCATACCTATTATCATCAACTTTTAAACTATTTTCTAATATGGTATGAGGGTAGAAATGTCCCTGGAGTCCTTAGTTAGAGGTCTTACCCTGGGGGTCCCCAAAAGCCAGTGGAAGACAAAGATACAGTGGTAAAGGCAAGAGTTCACTGTCAGTGATGCACACTGAGAGACAAGCAGTGATGCCTGTGTTCTTGGGTACCTTTTCTCCCTGCCATGCAGAAACACTGTAGTAGCTCCTGATGCTTTTTGTGCTAGTGAGGGAAATTTTTATTATATTTTGTGCTTTGAAAATTTCATAATGCAAATATACAATGTATTTTGATCACATTTACCTCCAACTTTTCCCCCAACTCCTCCTCCTTGTTCTTCCCCCATCTACCTCCCAGATCCTCTCAGCTCCCTCCCAGCATTGTATCCTCTTTTTCTTCCTTCCTCCCCTTCCTTCTGCCCTTCTCTCCTTTCTTGTCATCCCTCCTTTCCTTCGCCCTCGCTCTTCCCCATTCCTGTCTTCCTGTCTGTCTCCCCTACCATACCTGCCAAGCCCTGTTTGTGCTGCTCACATATTCTTGGTATGGGAGTACTAACTAGAGCATGGGTGACTACCAGGAGCCACACCCTTGAGGAGAGCTGAATCTCCCTCTCCCCAATAGTCATCAACTATTAATAGCTTCTCAGCTAGAGATGGGGGCTTGTTGAACTTCCTATCCCCAAAAGAGATACATGAACATACTTTGAATTGATTTGGGTGCTTTTTCTATCATACATTCAAAACAGATCTCAAAATATGAACCACTTAACAGAATAATTAGGCCTAATAACTGCCTGTAACAAAATGATTATTTAATGCCTGCATCAGAAGGGGAAAGGCTTTTGTTGGGCAGTGTCAGCAGAAATATCTACTTATAATGATTACATAGAACATGTTTCAGTAAAAACCATTGAAGGCTAAGTAATTTCTTTTACTTCTGCCAATAATGTAAAAATAAAAATCTGTCTGTTAATGGAAAAAGTATTCCAGTTTTCAGCAATGTCATTTTTAAATGAAAGGCAAAAGTGTTGGTACATGTGGGTGGGAAAATTTGCTTATATTAAAACAACTTAAAGCCACTTTGAATAGCAGACTTTGAACAGGTATATAGAGCCAAGATTTTACACTCAGAGTTTAAAGTCATGATGCCAGGTCTGAGCTAGCCTGTCTCCACTCATAAGGGACCACAGTCTCTGTTTCCAGCTAACCAGTCTAAACACATTTACAGGAGAACTCCATAGAACCCTGTAGTGGATCATTTCACTCATGGCAGGTTTCCTCTCATAGTGCTTCAGTAGTGGGTGCTTAGCAGATGAGTCTCAGTTACAATCATCACTGGGAAAGCCTGTACTATAGTTTCCATGCAACACTGGAAATGGTCATGACTTGTTTTCTTTTATTTTTTTTAGAGCACAAAGTAATCATTGTGGGACTGGATAATGCAGGGAAGACCACTATTCTTTATCAGTTGTAAGTATTGGTGCCTATTAGTTTTTGGAATGTTTTTTATAACTAATGACATGCCACTCTTCCTAGTTTTATTAATATAATAGTTGGACTTAAACATGTAACTTTTTCTATTTTACCAAGTAAAATAAAATGTCTTAAGCTCACCGAAGCCTCCACCAAGAACTCTCCTTCTGACTTACGAAGGAAAAATTAACTTTAATATTAAGCTAAATAAAGTGCCAGTTATCCTGGGGTGAGGTGATAAGATGATTCTCATTTAAAACGTTGCACCGGCTCCCAGGAGCTCTGGGTAAATAGAGTGCTGTCTCTGGGACTCTCCTCCAAGAGCTTTGGGATTGTTTAACAGAGCCAGACTTGTCTGCAGCAGTGATGGGCAAATTCTACTTTAGCGGCTTTCAAAAGGGAGAGGCTTGACATTCTCAAAAACACATTAAGGCTCATTCTCAGTGAATGTTAATACCTCCTGAATCCACTGAATATTTCCCATTCTTTTAGTGCCAAAGATATGTTAAATTGTGGAAATGGATTTATATGCCCATTTTAAAAAATAGTTACACAGTACTTGGCACCTTTTTTGAAACTCACCCCTTCCTTCCTCATCTTGAATTTAAAGCCCCTCCCTAGGTTGGGGCTGGGTTATAGCTGAGTGGAACAATTCCACAAAAGATACTGGGCTAACCTCCTAGCACCAAAGAAGAGGGTAGCAAAAAGCAGTATTGTTAAGCCTTCAGCTTGCCAAAGATGTTCACTTTCCCAATGCCTAACACATTTGCTAACAAGCGGCTCCTTAGGTGTTATTGTTTCAGAGGTAAATCATTACTTTTCTTTAGTATATTTTCATTCATTGGCCAAAATGTATTTTAATATCATTTAGCCTTTAATGTAAAGCTCAAATATTTCTGAAACTTCTTATCTTTGGTAACAGTCTTGTACATAGCGCCAAACACGTAACATATAAAACTCAAGAGAAAATTGTCTTCAAATGCATGTTATCATGGAATGTTATCAGCGTATATACATTTTGAATGAAATATTAAAGCAATCATTAAGATAATACAAGTGATATGAGAAACAATATTCTAAATATAGTTCTTTTAAGCAAAACTTGACCTTAAGATTATAGATTGATAAGTCTAAACTAGTTTTTAGGGCTGAACTAACTCTTATCTTGTTTATATAGACATTCAGCAAAATGGTACATAGAATATTACATAGGATAATAAAGTGTTATTACTACTTTGCAAGTATTCTTTTCACAGTTATCCAGAAATTGCACTTTCAGGATGGAACAGTGGTTCTGATACAGTAACTGCTCATGTTGGCATTTTGCCCACAGACATTCAAAACAGACCACTGTGTTCCCATCTCTGTGTGTCAGGCCTGCAGTTCATTTCATTAAAAAGCAGAAAACAGTCTTCAGGGGTTGCACTGTGTTTACATTTTTATCTGTACAGAAAGTCTCAAGCTTCTCTTTCTTGGGTTAATGATTATTATGATTGATATAAATAGGGAAGGTGGATTTCTCTTTAAAAAAAAATATGAAGATAAAACGTGCTTGGTTCTCACGATTTACAAAAACGTTTTCAATGGTGTCTTTCAACAGCTTAATGAATGAAGTAGTTCATACTTCTCCAACCATAGGAAGTAATGTTGAAGAAATAGTTGTGAAGAACACTCATTTTCTTATGTGGGATATTGGTGGTCAAGAGTCTCTGCGGTCATCCTGGAACACCTATTATTCAAACACAGAGGTATGCCAAATTTCCTTTGCATTTTAATTTTTAAAAATTTCTAGGAATCAGTATGGAAGATGGGTAGACTGTAATGAGGCATATTAGCAATTGCCTTTAATAAGGAATTCATTTCATCATGAAGAAAAAAGCCGGTAGGAGTGCCCAGGAGTTCTGTTCACATCTGTGTTTCACTGCTGAGACTTGTATAGAGGAGAGTTTGGGAGTAAGATCCAAAAGGGTGCAGAATAATAGTCAATGAAAACATTGAAATGTATACCTATTTTACTAAAGTCAATAGATTATATATATGAAAATGGACCTGGCTGACAGAATTTGCTGTGCAGCTCAGGCTTGATTCTCTGCCTCCAAGGACCAGGATTATAGGTGTGCAACACCATGCCTGGAAAAGATTCTTCTCAGCTGAAAGCTTACTCTAGTGGGCTCAGTCTATGCTCATAGTGCTCCATGGACTGAAGAAATGTGACACTGGCTGAATAACAAATCTTCCCACAATCTGAGAGCTTCACATAAGCACCCGAGGAGGGAAGGGGTAAAATATTTCAAGTGTAATTTTTCAAATAGCATCCCAGATTTTCAGATGTAATTAATGTCAAAAATAGACTTGCAGGCTATTGCTATCATTTTAGAGGGTTTTACACTTTTCCTCTGGGATAGAAAAAGGCAAAGAACAGAAATTTTTTATTATATATTATTTAGCATTTTGAAACATGGAAAGAAATTGAGGAATTAGTCAAGAGAAGTCACTCTGAATATCTTAACTTCTGCAAACTTCCATTGTACAATAGAATGGGTTCCCAATGTTCTGCTGATGACATGGTTGTAGAAGAAATCATGTAGGCCCATACAGAGGGTCTAAGGGACAGGGTGAGCATCATCTATAGAGATGAACATGTTGGTCTTTTGGACCCTGAGAGGGCAGTGCATGGAGGATTCTTCAGAGAACGTGTCTGCAGAGCATCACAGTGGAGCAGTTTCTAAGCAGGGAGCCTTCCAGAGTGGTGTTGTTGTTTTTTAAAAATTACTTATTAGTTTAGTATTTGCTTGGGAAATACATCTGCATTATCTTCGTTTGTACTTGTATGTTTGTCTAGAAGCAGATTTTTTTTAATGGCCATACAGTGGTGTATAGTTATACACTTAAGCTTTCTTTGTAAGGAGGTACAGCTAAGAAGTCATGTTTTCTAAAATGACATTTTATAAAAATTGAAGCTGAAAGAGTATAATGCAAAGAATTTTTGGTGTACAGGTTGCCTTTAAAAATAAAATACAAAAATGCTTTGTGAATCTCTATTTACTAATATAGTTTTCTGTATATGCTATTCCCAGTGTAGTATATGAGTCAGAATGGCTGTTGCTAGCATGCAACATTTGTAATGGCACTGAACTATCTTCTTCGTGAGGGTTAGGCAGCACAGAAGTGGTTGGTAAGCAAATATGTTTATAAGCCAGCTGAATACACAATTGTATAGTAATATACTGCCGGGAGAATAACAGCATGTTAATATACTCCAGTAACAGAGGTACTTTTTCAAAGCCTATCATTGACTCCAACTGTGAAGAAAAGAGTTCTTAACACAAATAGGTTAAAGATGACTCAAGCTGAACCCAGTTTTTTTTTTAAATTGCTGACAATCTAGGCTTAATCCAAACAGAGATATCTTATTACTGATGCTGATAGCATTAAGTGTTCTTCTTGTAGACTATTACTATAAATATATTTCATTTCCACAAATAATTTATGGTCCGTTACACTTGCAGACTTAGATTTCAGGAAAAGACTTTATGAGGTAATGTTTCATTCATTAATTTGTCCACCCATGTAATCTTGCATTGAGAAAATGTTTTGCTTTGAAATGGCCTCCCAAAGTGAGTATTTCTGTTGTAGTGTAAGGAGTTCCAGGCATTAATTAATTCCTGATAGCTTCCTCTTGTTAACCCAGTTACTTCTCAGTCTTCTACCCTGCTTTGCCGTGCTCCCTTCCTCTTGTTTCTTTCTAAGCCCTTATAGTGTGTATTGAGATTACAGTAGGTGGCTATCCTGTATGTTGATTCCAGCCTCTGTATTGTAACTTGCCTTATATTACTTTCCTATTTTATAAGAGGGATGACACTATTTACCCCTTGAGTATTTTTTTTTTAAACTTTATTTATTTATTTATTTATTTGCCTTGGTGTTTGCCTGGAACTGGAACTACAGACAGTTGTTAGCTGCCATGTGGGTGCTGGGAATCGAACCCGGGTCCTCTGGAAGAGCAGACGGTGCTCTTAACCACTGAGCCATCTCTCCAGCCCCCCCCTTGAGTATTTAACCCTTTTTTTTTTTTTTGCATGCTGTTTGGTTTAGCAGCTCTTTTTCACTGTTTTTTTGTTTGTACTTAACAAAGTTGCTTTTATTTAATTTTTTTATTTGCTTGTATTTTTAATATTTAAGACCTGTTTTGGGCATACACACACACATACACACACACACACTCTATCTCTCACTCCACCACAACACAAAGATGCATACACAGAAATTGTTCAGTTTTCCTTGCATTTTTCTAGTATCACCTACATCTTTGCATATTAATGTCAGTACACATAACTTAGCACAGTTCAGTACACTTTCTTCTTGAGCTTTTATTGCTGAAATTCCTTCTACAAAAAAAAAAAGTCTTGTTATTTTTGGAAAGCATGCTTTTTCTCTCAAATTAACTTTCGTTTACTAGGCAAAAGACTTCTTTATACATAAGCAAATAATCAATTATTAATTGTCTAAAATTGAGTAGTTCTCAACCTTTCTAATGCTGCAGCCCTTCAGTACAGTTCCTCCTGTTGTGATGACCCCAACCAGAGTATTTCATTGCTACTTCATAACTGCAATTTTGCTACTATTATTAATTGTAATGTAAATATCTGATATGCAGAATATTTAATAATGCAACCCCTTCTAAAGGATCATTTGACGCCCATTGGTATAAATGGATGATAGAATGAAGACTTTGAAGTTTAATGAGAAAGTATTAAATTCCTGCTTTGCTGTGAATATTACTTTTTATTATCCATAATTAGTTAAGTTGGTCTTGCTTTTTAATTGCTGAAGCTGCAAGTTGCTCTCTTGCTAACATCGGGATTTCCTGCTTCCTGTGCTTCTGTGTTAGGCTCCTGTGATGGAAAAGCACTAGTGCTCTGTAGCAGTGACTATGCCAAGTGAGAGCTAATGTCACTGCAATGATTTTCAGAAAACTGAACATGCCACTCATTTTCTTCCTTTATCTTAAACTTGCCTTCTAGTTCATCATTCTTGTTGTCGATAGCATTGACAGGGAGCGACTGGCTATTACAAAAGAAGAATTGTACAGAATGCTGGCTCATGAGGTAAATTTTGAACGCAGATCTTTAAAACATGAAATAAGTTAACTGTACTAGTTTTGTTTTATGCAAAGATTAATGTGGAACAATGTCAGTCATTTCATCATAAGCAAAATTTTATATATTAAGCTGAGTCAAAGTCATATAATTTTTAAGTCTGTTAATTTGTTTGCTACAACTATTAAAAGCTGTTTTTATTTTTTTTCACAATTAAAGCTATGCATTCGTGATTTTAAAAAAGTTGATAAATTAAGATTAGGAATATGGGGGGTCAACAAAACTTAAATGTCTTTCAGCCAAGACTTTTTAATAACTTTAGTGAATTTGAAGTAACGTGATCATAAATATTTGAGATATTGACAATAAAACGTATTCTCGCACCTTATGCTATTTAACAGAAGATGAAAAGCACTGTGAGACCTTTTCAGTTTGATTTTATTTCCTTCTCAGATATATCTCAAATCTTAATGTAGTGATTGTTATTCCAGTACATAGAAGTATAAAATACTAAATCCATGTTATTTTTCTGTAACTTATGCTTTTTCACATTTGAGTTTTAAAATTGATTTTGTAAGTTGGAATAACAAGTAGTATTAATGGTATTTTTATACAGTGTCTCATACTTTGTTCTTAAACCCCTCTGCCTGCCTTCATTAGCCCTGCCCCATCCCATCCCCTTTTCGGTTTTTCAAGGCAGGGTTTCACAGTCTAACAGCCTTGACTGTCCTGAAACTAGCTCTATAAACCAGGCTGTCCTTGAACTCACATAGATCTGCCTGCCTCTACCTTCTGAGTACTGTGATTAAGGTCATGTGCCACCATGCCTTTTTTTTCTCTTCTCTCTTTTATTACATCCTGACTGCAGCACCCCCACCCCCATTCTCTCTCCTTGCCTCTCTCCTCCCCCAGATCTACCAGTTTCCCTTCAAAAAAGAACAGGCCTCCCAGGCCCAACACAGCATAACATGCTACAATAAGACCAGACTCATACCATCACATCAAGGCTAGGTAAGGCAAACCAGTAGGAAGAAAAGTATCCCACAAATAGGCAAAAGAGTTGGAGACAGTCTCTACTCACACTATTGGGAATCCCACAAGAACACCAAGCTACTCACCTGTACCATAAATGCAGATGACATAGGTCAGACCCCTATAGGCTCTGTGATCTCTCTGAGCCCCGAATCCTGGTCAGTTGATTCTGTGCCCTTGCTGGTCCCCTTACTCCCTTACAAATAGTCCTCCTATCTGCTCTCAGGCCACATGAATTCTATCAACTTACTGCTCACACCCTCCCTTTCTTCTCCCCTAAGATCTCTTTCTTACCAAGGTCTTTTCTACCTTCTTTGTGTATACACACACACACACACACACACACACACACACACACACACACACACACACAAATATACAAAAATTTAGAGCTAGAAGACATTATGAGAGGAAAAACATTGTCTTTCTTAGTCTAGCTTATTTCTCTTAATAATTTTCAATTTCATCTATATCCCTTAAGTCATATTTTATTTTTCATCTTTGATGAAGATTTTCATCGTGTGTGTGCCACATTTTCTGTGCTCAGTTGCTCATGGACATTTAGACCACTTCGATTTTGTGCTTTTAATGATAAGTGCAACAATAAACATGGATGTGCATATATCCATATGGCCCATTGGCTTAAGAGTTCTTGAGGTGTATGTATACCCAGTAGTGGTATAACTGGGTCATTTGGTATTTATTATATGCCTAGTATTATAATAGACACTGTCTATTATACTGACTACATTACTGTTCATTCCTACCAGCACTGTAAACATGAGATTTAGCTATGTTGATATGTGCATAGCTAAAAAATAATGCACATAAGTGAAGTTCATTGCTTTCAGAAGTGATACTATTTCATTATGTAAGTATGTCAGAGTTGATCTATTTTGTCAAGTTATATCATATTGTTTTAATTGAAAAAAAAAAAAACAACCAATAACAAGCAACAAAGAACAAAGCACAGGGAACAATATTTAGTGAGTTTAAGTTCTAGGCTAAGTTTACCTTGTTTTCACCTGCAAGGAGTATCACACATGTAGTATTAAGTTAGTGTTTAATCTGAGGTTTATTTTCTTTTCAATCTGACCATTTTTGTCCAAAAATAGAAAAATAACTTAATTATCTGATTTACACATATACTTTATTAGGATGAATCATCAAAATGTGATTGTTTTACAATTAAATATTAGTATAACATTTTTTGAAAATAGGGGTGTTTTACTATAATTAGTTAGCAGAGTATATTTTATACTCTCACTTCATAGGTTAATTTGTTTTATGATAGTTCACAAATTAATTGAATTTGAGATTATTTTAGTATTTCATGTCCATTGCAGGATTTAAGGAAAGCTGCAGTTCTCATCTTTGCAAATAAGCAGGACATGAAAGGGTGCATGACGGCAGCTGAGATCTCCACACACCTCACCCTCAGCTCAATTAAAGACCACCCGTGGCATATCCAGTCGTGCTGTGCGCTCACAGGGGAAGGGTAGGTGTGTGTGTGGTGGGGGCTATTCACAGGCCCATTCCACAGTTTTATGGCAACTTTGTTATTCCTGGGCCTCACTACTTCTAATACTTCTCTGAAAAAAATGGTTTTCAGACTGTTGGAATAATTCTAGTGAAGAATTTACCATCAAGTTCTTCATATTTTTTATATGAATGCAGTATTTTAAAAGGCATAATCAGCTTTGGAATTAAATGTTTAGAATTCAGATTTTCTGCTCATCATTTACTTACTAAACAAAAACTGTAATGTCACCGGAATTTAAGAGAAAACTTTAAAGGAATTACATGTTTTCCAGAAAAACTTAAATGAGTCAGTCTTCTTCAAGAATGTATCTCCTGTATTATTAAGAGTCCTTTCAGGAGGCATACTTCTAGACAAGAAATACTTGACAAATTTCATTATAGTTCTTGCTTTACAATGAACGTGAGTGTAGATAGTAAGTGAAGGAGAAGCTGGTGTGTCTTGTATTATTACCTAGTTTATTCCTGTGATCCTCATACCAGCCTGATTACTTAGTTTTTCTTAACTCAGAATTCTTGGAAATAGCTAGGTGTAGGCGATAAGGAGAAGTTTCTGCTCGTTTTTATAGTGGTTTCTGCTTGTTTTAAAGGGATGGAGTGGGTGTGGTATTTACAACCTCGATGGAAAAGCTGGACAAATTTGAGATGAGATTAGAGCAGTGTGCCACTTTGTTTAAGGTTAAGGGCATTTTCTTTAAGTGACACTTTCATTAAAATTTTCCTTAGGACATTATTTGAAAACTGTCCCTGACAGAGACTGGGAATCTGGCTCAGTTGGTGGACTGCTTGCCTAGCATGCACAAAGCCCTGGATTTCTCTGTCCTCATTACTGCATATACTGAATGTGGTGGCAGATGGCTATAATCTCAGCCCTTGGAGGTAGGCTCCAAGAAGCAGGATCAGAAGCTTAAGTTTATCCTTTCTACATAGAGAATTTAAGCCTAGCCTGAGATGCACGAGACCTTGTTTCTTGCGTTGGGGGGGTGGGGGGTTAGATATGGGGGAAAAAAAGGTTATCACCAATATCCATAAATAGCATTTGACTGTAATGCATTAGGTAAAACTTAATAAGTATGGCTTCAATATTTCAGCAGAAAGTTTCTAATTTCTAAAATACTTATCTTTTGTTTAGGTTATGCCAAGGTCTAGAGTGGATGACATCCAGGATTGGTGTGAGATAATTTTTTGCCTGAAAAAGACTTCTCTATTTATTCTGTGACGTGAACATTTTTCCTAATACTTTTGGCTGCTGAGGCAGCAGCATGTTTAATTTATAACAACACAAACCTCTGAGCAACACTTGAATCAAGTGCCGCTGTACTGGAACATAAAGATGTTTTCTTACCTTTGTTTCAGATGCACTAATCTTCAGTCGGATGAGCATAATGTGTAACTATGTTTGCAGCAACAGAACTCTTCTGACTGCTTATTCTAATTATTCAGTGACTGCCTTGTAAAAATTGTTTGTCATATATTTCATGTTATCTGAAGTATTGTTATGTCCTTTACAACCCATTTCTTTCACTTCTTGGCCACCACTCCCTCTTTCCAAAGTACTTAGTGATTTGACAGAGCAGTAGTAGGAATCCTCATGTACTACTTCTCCAGCCCTAAACATTTTGTTCTCTACAAACCCATTTTATCTTTTGGACAAAATTAACTACAATATGATGAAAATCTACCTAGAAGCTGCGTGCGTGCGTGCAAGCAAGAGTAAACATCATGAATACTTGCTCTTAAATTTCCCTCATCTCATTGCATATCATAGTTTAATTTTAAATTGTTCTTTGCATGGGAATTAAGTAGTTCATTTATTTATGTAAAGAATTAAGTTCACTTTTATGCCAACAGTATTTGGTTAAAAACACATGGTGAAGCATGAATTTGAAAGCCAGCTTCAATGGTAAATATTACCGGCTCCATTTGATAATTTAAGACTGTAACTGTGTATATAACTGTCAGAATTTAGTAAAACACACCAACTTGAAATTAAGCTAGGGCACTTGGAATATGTTTTTCTATCAGTTTGCTATGTGTTTTATTGCTAGCAAGACATCAGCTATTTTGTCAGAGACACCATACCTGCTTTGGGCATCAGCCAAAGTATGAACAATCCTTTTTATTTTTTAGGTTTGCAGTAGTATCTGTCAGAGCATCTTTATCACCAGCAGTTTGTTAAATCTGGCTGAGGATGATGTGAAAGAGGCTTCAAACAGTTACCATCTCTTTCTGTATAGGTAGATTTTGTGTCCTAAAATCTTATAAGAGTACTGCTAAATCTAACCCTAGCTTTTAGAATATTCCTATAAAACTCAGTGCTTGTGTTCTTTTTTGGTTTGGTTAGTTTGTGAGACAGGGTTTCTCTAGTCTTTGGCCATGGAACTCATTAGGTAGACCAGGTTGTCATATTCTTAGCAACATAAATGTTTTTATTGGCTACAAAAATGGAGAGAAAGCTAAAAGGGGAACAAGTGTTGACATTACCCTTGTCTATTTCATGTGTGTCATTTGCTGTATGAAAGGGATATAATGTGTACTTAGGGGTAGTTTCTCATTTGCAGTATTTTTTTATTTGGATCAAAATAAGATTCAGTATTCATAAATACCTGCTCAAAATTGGTATTTTAATTTCAGGGTTTTTGTATGTAAGTTGCCTTTTTAAATTTTGCTCTTTTTTCGGGTGTACTCGTTTGTTTTTATGTGGTTAATTTAGTTGAACTTGATATTTTTGCTTAGTGTTTTCACCCTTGATCTAAGAAAGTGGCTAGAGGAAAGGTTTTCTGGACTATTTGAACTTTAAATCTTTTTCTTAGTGATTCTATACCAAGTAGAAGATAAGTTTAATTTTCTTGTGTGTTTTAAGTATAACTCATAATCAGTGGTGAGAGAGAAAAGCAGATATAAGTAAGTGTGGATGGTGTTTATGGGGTGGGAGGTGGAAACTAAGAAAATACCAGTTACCTAAAGCACACTTTGCCTGAGCTTAACTTTGTTATATTGTTTGTTATAATTATAAAAAAAATTCTCATAAGCCTGTATTGAGATAAAGCATATCTAATACCCCAATATTTCTTTTTATGAAATAATTATTTGCCTCCTTGTATCTAATAAGATTGACTGGTTCAATTTTCTTCTATCAGATAATATGGTTATTTTTATATTACCACATCAGCATTATATTGAAAGTGTTTTTAATAGTTGATTGTATTTTGCCAAACAGCTACTAGTTTAGATGCAGATTTGCTATTTAATTGTTAAAAGTACAGTTTATTTTACTTCTAAATCCTTTTTTAAAAGCATATGATTAGTTTGGATTGGAAGCAATGTCTGCTAGCCATCTCAATATGAAATCAGTATTCAAGAAAACATTGTGCCATTGATTGGGATAGGGTTTATTAGAAAGTAAGAGGATTTCTGTTTACAGCAGCAAGAAACTAGATATCCTTTACTCCAAGAGAATGTTTGGACCCAACAAATATATGATGCTAAACATTTGACTTGAATGTTCACTGTAAATCAAATGGCTGTAAAATATTATTTGATGAAAAATGTAAATTTGTGATGGTGCCTTTATTATTTTGAGATGAATTGTGATTTTTTTTTACACTGTTCTTTAGAGGTCACATTAACAGCTGATGAGATGAAGGGGAGTGATTTGTTTCTCAGATTCTCCTTTGTCTCCACAGGCTATTTGGTAAAGTTTGAATTATACAGAAACCTCCCACACCTGCTTTACACCTTCAGAAAATTATTTTGTATTTTGAATTAAAAATTAAATGAAGTTTATCTAAAATCTATTCAATATGTTACAGCTAAAAGTGAAAAAAAACACCCCTCCCAAAAAAAACTACCTTGAAAATCAAGTGTGCCATTTTCTTACCTAAGCATGTTTGCTTTACATAGAAGCACATTTGAAAATCACTGTCATACAGCACTCTTTTTTTTAAGGGAATGCATTAAATGATTTTTATTGTTAATGTGATTTAATTTCTTAAAACCAGAAATATTAATATATATGCGTGTATATGTATGTGTATATATATATATAATCTATTGAAAACTGAGGATCAAATATGAAACTTTGCTTTTAGGTTCTTGTATGAACATTCTTAAAGGGATAGTACTTTTATTCCATATTCACTAGAGAAACAACATATACATTTTATTCTTTTAAAAACAGATTAAAATAACTCCCATAGTAATAGCTCCTGCCTCTGCATCCCTAGTGCTAGAATTGCCATAGGTATGTTAATTAAATATAATTTAACTTTCGTTGTTGCATAAAGAGAAAACAGTTTTTTTCCTGTGGGAACAATGAAGGGTACAGATGATGCTATAAATAATAGTCTGATGCTGCCAAGTCTGGCCATGAAGAAATCTTTGAAGAAAATAAAACTTTTTAAGTCTTTGATGCTGTATCTCAGAACAGGTTATAAGCAGAGTTATTTCCAAGGGCACCCGTTTAATCCTTCACTGTGTAAAGCACACATTAGCAAACAGACAGGGATTGTGTCTCTCCATGAGGAAGTTTTATTGGCATTTTTCTGTAGCAACCAACTTTATGAGTTCATTTTTTATCTATGGCTCTGGAACAAAATCCTCACACATGTAAGCTTTAGTTTTAAAGGTTCTTTAATCATCTATCAGTGGTCAGTCACCTCAGGATACAGCTTCTTGTCCTGTATCTAGGCAGACATTGAACTGGCTGTCTAAAGAAGTGGACTGTAATCTTTTTATATTATTATTATGAATAAAGTCATTTTTTATCCATGTATCCCTTGTTCAGACTCCCTTCCACTCCAGGTAGATTCTCTTTCCTCACCCCAACATCAAGATTGGGTCAGTTGTTCCATTGGAGGGAATGGGCCCCAAGGTGTTTCAGATCCCAAGCTGTTCAGTGGTTGTGGTTTGCAGCTTGGACGTGCTTTGCTTTTTATTTAGAGTCCACTAAGGACGTGCTTTGCTTTTTATTTAAAGCCCACTAATGAGTGAGTACATCCCCTGCTTATCTTTCTGGGTTTGTGTTACCCCACTCAGGAAGATATTCTCTATATCTGTCCATTTGCCTGCAAATTTTAGGATGTCATTTTTTCTTACTGCTGAGTATTACTCCATTGTGTAGATGTACCACAGTTTGTTAATCCATTCTTCAGTTGAGGGGAATCTAGGTTGTTTCCAGGTTTTCGCTATTACGAATAATGCTGCTATGAACATAGTTGAGCTAATGCCTTTGGAGTGTGAATGTGCATCTTTCAGTAGTGGTATTGCTGGGTCCTTGGGGAGATTGATTCTCAATTTTCTGAGAAACCGTCATACTGTATTCCAGAGTGGCTGAGGACTGTAATCTTAATCTGCCTATTTATCATGTGTCTAGATGACCTAAGACACTATTGTTCATGGCTTTCTTTTTGTTCTTCCCAAACTAAGGAGCCTTTAAGGAAACTAAGACTCAAGTATGTCTTCTGTTTGTAATATTCTGAAGCCTTACATGCTGTTACAATTTTTAAAAATCTAAAATAATAGGGAAATGCTTGTGGTACCATTTTTAAGTCTTTTTATTTATTGTTTGATTCCTAATCCCAGTATCACTTCCTGATTGTGTATATACAGTCAGGTTGGAACAAAGTATAACTTAATAACTCTCCTTCAGCTTAAACTGAAATTCTGGCTAATGACAATGCAAAAGAGAAGCCATATTCATCAGAAAATGGCATTGGCTTGCTTAGAAATAGTGCCGTGTGTGTTGAAAACCCTCTTGTAGAGAACATATTTTATTTTTATGACTTTGCTGACTTGATGGAAGTGGTTGGCTTGTTCTGTTTATTGCCTTAAGTCATCCCAAACAGGTTGGCTTTTTAGTACTGAAAGAGTAGCATGGACCTGGACATCAGTACGTTACAGACTTAAAGCATAAGTGTGAAAATGGCTGATGTGTAAGGTCAGCAGATTTCAATATCATCCCATCTTTTTTGACTATTAGTGTGACAACTGAAACCCAAGAGCTAAATAAAGATATATTTTAAGAATTATAGGTGACCAAAGCTAAACAGAGGCCAATAGAAGGGGGAAGGGATTTTATTATTTCACTTTAAAGGGGTGTGTGGGGTGTTCTTTTGGATACTTAACATTTCTTGGTGAAATGCTTACATGTTTATTTGGAGGCTTAGAGATATTCCTAGAAACAAATTCAAAATTAGCCAAACCTGGTATAGTAAAATCGCCTAAAATTAGGTAAGAAAATATGGATGCAGAAGTATGGGATTTTTTTTCCCTTTCCTTTGCATTAATTCTGGCAACATGGGAAAACTAGATACTCTGCATTGCGTTTCATGTGGCTAGAAAGCCTGAGACAGGCTAGCATTCTGGGTTAGAATCTGGAACTTTAGTCACACATAGGGTTAGGGTTAGGGTTTGATTTTTTTTAAACTAATTCTCTGCATTTTCTCCTGGAATGGAGAAATAATAATATGTGCTGTGTGTAGACTGAATATAGAAAACGAAAGTTCTAAAAGAATGAAAACATTTTCTTGCACAACTTATTAAATTTTAATTTTAAAAATTACCTCATTTTTCAGTCCACAAGGTGCTTTAAATGTCTAGGATGTTGTGCAGTGCCATAAATCCCCCTTCACCCACATGTCTTTGAACATTCACAGCTGAAGCAAGAGCTAGGTGGGGCTGTTGTCTTATTGTTTGCCAGCAGCAGGGTGAATAGGCATCCTTCCGTTCAATGCACTTGAGCACACACTCAATCAATGTTTAGTTTAAGACAGTAAAGTCCTGTAATTTGATCAGTGATGATAGACTGTGACCATCATTTGATCTCAGTCATTCATGATTTATTGGCATGTTTTAGCTGTAGTAATGAGAAACTTGTCATTTTCACTTAAATTTTCCCTCAGGAAATTCGGGGAATCAGAGGCACCCTGTTGATTCTCTTGGAGTAAACTTTCAGTTTTGGAGTAAATTTTTCATCTTGGTTTAAAAAAAAAAAGGTTAACTGCGGTTTCATTGAAATTGTAAAATAAAATGATGGCTATGGCCTTTCCAGTTATCAGATAGTCTTCTATTTCCTCATTTTAGACTGTTCCACACAGTGTAGTTTAAAATAAGGAAAGCAAATTTTTGGCAGTTGAAGCTTTGCTGTCCGTTTATTCCAACAGGAGTGTAATGATCGTAATTACATTGTCATCTTCATGCATAACTCAGTGCTTTATTACATTAGAGAATGTAGACCCTGTACTTAATATACTTCTATCTCAGATTGTGAAGCTCTTTAAATGTGCGTGTATATTCATTTTATAAATTTAAATATAAATTGTTATTGGTTACATCTCAGGCTTTGTGTAAGTGTCTGATTAATATCTTTGCTAAGCAGTTTGGTCCAATAGAAGATATGCTAATAAGATCAAGGTAGAATCCCATCTCTTTGTGGGCCCTCTGGTGTTAATACTACAGGAGGAAACAATATTGTCCATATCACATATTGCTTCTGACCCCTCGACAAGCAACTGAAGTGTCTGCCATTGCTCTAATGCTTAACTGATGACCAAGAAAATGTAAAAGCAAACGTCAAATGCATTTCACACCATCACTCTCCACAAATAGCTCCAAGCTTGTTTGAGTGTGAGGTTGTTGAAAAGACATGGGTTTCAAATTTTAATACTTTTTACTCTCATGAAATACTTCTTTTTATATGTTAGGTCATGCTCTGAATTTTTATTTCTGCAATTATGTTCTAATGAATTGTGTGCATGCCAGCTTACCCAAGTAAAAAAATGCAGTTTGCTCTGGAATGTTAATCTTTTAGACAGGTTTTTGGCTCATTTGCAATCATGGTGCAATATTGCATAACATCCATTTGTTTTAAGTCCACAGTTTTATTTTTGTCATAATAAATACTTTTCCAATATGAAGTGTAGCCTGTGTTTTCTTTTGAAAATAGGGTATAGTTTAACAACCTCTTTGGTTGTAAGTGTTAGGAACTCAGGTAAGCTGATAGGATGTTTATCGTGGTGGTGATATGGGAGTGGCTCATAGAACCCAAGGTAAGAAACAGCTCAGACCAAATGCTGAAGAGTGTGAAAACCAGGACTTTAATTCTTTCTGCCCTCTTCCACTGAACTTGACTCCCATTTTCTTGTCCACACACAGCTATGAAACCCAAGTCTAATATTTCTTGTATTTCCTTGTATAGGGGAAAAAGTCAGATCATTGTTGGATTCTTAGAAACAATTCCCTGTTCCTTAGAGAAATTCACTAGCCTGAATGTCGCCAGCTGGCCCCTTTTATCCAAATAGCTGGGTAAGTAGAAGGAACATTTAAACCAGGGGAATCTGGCAATAGGAAAGCATATAAGGATGCCTGGGTGTTATCTTACATTCCCATAAAGCCATTGACACAGCTTAATGAATAGGCTGAAAATAATGTAAATAATGTTCATTTTCAAGATCCCTTTTATTAGTAGTTTTTATTATCACCCTTTCTCAGATACTTTGATAATGTTAGAAAAGATCCCAAAATACATAGGGAGATAAGAAAGCTTTGCATCAGCATTACTGTACTAGTTGGTTTTTTGTAGCTTGACCCAGTCAGTGCCTGAGAAACAACTAAAGAGAAGACTGCATTTCTTCTGCATAGTTTTAGGGTTTAATCTGTCATAGCCAACAGGAGGGAAGCAAAACAGCCCAGTTCTTGTGGGAGGCTGTGAAGTACACTTTGCTTAATGTCCATGTTGGTTTTTGGTCACTGCTGTAAACTTGTGAGAAATTCCTATGCTTTGTAGGAATTGGAGTTTGTTTGTTTGGTTGGTTGGTTTTGTTTTCTCAACAAGAGATTCCTGGTATCAGTTTAAATTTACAAGTTAAAAATTAACTCAGTGGGCTTGGTGACATAGCCTGTAATCCTATCAGGTGGATGGGGGATGCCAGTAAGAGGATTAGGACTTCAAAGAAAGCATGGCTACATGACTGTCTCAAAATCAACAATAATAAAACATTTTGTGTATGTATATAGTAAGCACTTGTCAAAACTTTATTTAGCCAGGCATTGCTTCACACTCTGTAACTCCAGTACTCAGGTATCTGAGGCAGGGGATGCTGATTTGGAGGCCAGCCTGGGCTACATAATAAGACTGAAAAAAATAAACCAAGCAATTAACAGGTAATGAAGCTGATGCAAAGTGGGGTGTGTGTGTATGTAACTTTATAGACTCCAGGGCCTAACTGATAGTAAATAGCTAGTCAAAATATGAAATACTAGGAAATAAATTTGTGTATTTAGACAGTCTCACTGCAATTCTGGCTGGCATTGACCTCATGATCTTGCTTCAGCCTTGCTAGTACTAGGATTGCAGGGTGCTGGACACATTCAGCTCCAATGGGATGAGGAAATCCAGTATAAATGCTATCTCTGTGAACAGGTTCTGGCATTTTAAAGCCCAGAGTTCCCATCTATGCTGATATGCATGGTATTTCCTATAACAATCATCCACTAAACAGCTAGAGATGTCAAAGTGGCTTGTTCAAGAGCCTCCCTTTGCTGCAACTGGCAGTGATTGCAGAGATTGCTTTGGTTCAGGCAGCATGCTAACCCATGACATGCCTACAGACCCCCTGCAGCATGTGGATACATTCCTATGTGTGGAGAAAGGAGCTCAACAGACTGAGTGTTTTTTTTCTCAGCAATCTTAAATTTTCCTCATTTGGAACTTCATCACTACATAGTGCACAGGAGACAGTTTTTGCAGGTCAACAAAGGGAATTAATTGTATACCCATTACCCACACACTGGCCTTCCCTAGAAATATCTTCCCCACTGTTGGGTTGGAAAAAGACCGGACGCTAGGGAAACCTCCAAGAACTCACAGGATGTCCCTGCCTACGTCTCCAACCAACAGTGAAGGTGTTGCCTAGACAAGACTTTCCCTATAATCAAAGAAATAGTCACCCTAAGTGCCATCACAAAACTTACATCCATCAGTGAATAGAGGTAGAGGCAGGAATACATGGCTGAACACTGGGCTGAGCTCCTGGTCCAGCTGAGGGGAAGGGGAGCGGGAGGAGAGTCTATATGAGTAAGGGGATAGGGATTATAAGGTAAAGACTCACAGAGGTGGCTGGCTGGAGCTCCGGGGAACTCACTGAATTAAGAACAGCTGCTGGGAACCATCAGGAAAAGGAACTAGGCCCTCCAAGGATAGGCACCTGGCCACTGACATGGGCAGTATGTGGAGCCTCGTGGGAAGGGATCAAACTGTTTCTGTGCGTGGACTGGCACTTTGGAGCCCATTCCCTCCAGAGGAACACAACCCAGTTTTGATATTAGGATGAGGAAATTAGACTTACCTGGAGTGGATGCTGAGCTGATCCACCTTGGGACTTCTTGTCCTTTCTGGGGAGGGAATGGGGAGGAGGGAGGCTGAAAGCTGACAGGGAGGGATTGGGAGGTGAAAGGGAGGGAGAGCAAGGGGACACATTGGGGAAAAGATTTTATTTTATAAATAATAATAGGAAATACCTTCCTATGCTTATGACTTATATTCATCGATAGCCCTTAAGAATGCATTCTACATCCTAGAGCTCCCAGGGTGGGATGAGCTGGTTATTGATTCACTGCAAATCACTGAATGTTACAGAATCTACATAGGAAATCTGATGAGACTGTGGCTTTGATTTTCCATCTATTATTTCCTGAAATCTATGATATTACAAGTAAAAATTTTCTGCTTATTTTGTGATGGTGAAGATTGAATGTATTGGTATTCTCCTGAGCTATTTCCACACTCTTTAATTTTGTTCTCACTAAACCAAGGATTGCCTTGTTCTTGGTCTGCCTGAAGGCAGAACTTGAACTTGGACCTCTTTTTTTTTTTTTTTTATTTGTATCCTTTTTTTTTATTTTTATAGAATAAAGTCTCATTTTTTATCCATGTATCTTCGTGTTCAAATTCCCTTCCCCCTCTCTCTCTCCTCCCCCTATCCCCACCCCCTCCCCAGAAAGGGCAAGAGGTCCCGAGGTGGATTAGTTCAGCATCCACTCCAGGCAAGTGTGATTTCCTCATCCTAAAATCAAGACTGGGTTAGGTGTTCCTCTGGAAGGAATGGGCTCCTAGGTCCCAGTCCAAGATGCTTCAGATCCCAAGCTGTTCTGTTCAGTGGTTGTGGTTTGCAGTTTGAGTGTTCGTTGCTTTTTGTTTAAAGTCCACTAATGAGTGAGTACATCCCCTGCTTATCTTTCTGGGTTTGTGATACCTCGTTCAGGAGGATATTCTCCAAATCCATCCATTTGCCTGCAAATTTTAGGATATCATTTTTTCTTACTGCTGAGTAGTATTCCATTGTGTAGATGTACCACAGTTTGTTAATCCATTCTTCAGTTGAGGGGCATCTAGGTTGTTTCCAGGTTCTTGCTATTACAAATAATGCTGCTATGAACATAGAGGAGCTAATGCTTTTGGGGTGTGAATGTACATGTTTAGGGTATATGCCCAGTAGTGGTATTGCTGGATCCTTGGGGAGACTGATTCCCAGTTTTCTGAGAAACCACCATTCCAGAGTGGCTGAACAAGCTTACACTCCCACCAACAATGGAGGAGTGTTCCCCTTGCTCTGCACCCTCTCCAGCATAGGCTGTCATCTGTGTCTTTGATTTCAGCCATTCTGACAGGTGTAAGGTGGTATCTCAAAGTTGTTTTGATTTGCATTTCTCTGATGGCTAAAGATGTTGAGCACTTTTTAAAGTGCCTTTAAGCCATTTGTAATTCTGCTGAGAATTCCCTTTTTAGTTCTGAGCCCCATTTTTTAATTGGGTTATTTAGGGCTTTGGGCTCTAGTTTCTTGAGTTCTCCATATATTTTAGAGATCAGTCCTTTGTCACTTGTAGGGTTGGTAAAAATCTTTTCCCATTCTGTAGGCTGTCATTTTGTCTTATTGACTGTGTTCTTGACTTTACAGAAGCTTCTCAGTTTCAGGAGGTCCCACTTACTGATTGCTGTTCTTAGTGTCCATGCTACTGGTGTTACATTTAGGAAGTGTAGACCTCTTTCTATATCTGTCTGTGATTATAGTCCTGTAGCATCAGCCTTGGCTAAAAGTACATCTAAAAGTACATTTACCACCTATTTGGTAGTACCCTGGACACATAATAGTAAAAATGTTACAATGGGCCTTTTTCTCACAGAACTGTAACTTGAAGTTCTGGGGAGGAGCATTCCTACTTTAATGATTCTACCAAGCTGATTAGCTGATTATAACTTAGCTGATTATAAAGCATGTTCCAGGTCCAGAGAGAACTATCTTTGTTCATCTTCAGCCTTCTCCATAACCACTCATTGCTCTTCTCTATACTGTCAGCTAAGATCCTTTTTGGAAAGTATAGTATTTTTGCATCTCCACTCCATGCTAAGAATGGCATTTGATAACATCTGAGGCCTACAATAGAATGCCAACCCCCCCCCCCCCCCCCGTTTTCTTGTGCCAGTCAACAAGATATTTCCATCAAGATAGGTAAAAGTAACTCATGTCTTTCTTTGTTCTACCACTACAATAACTTCATGAAACTGTTACCATATTGGAAGACAGTGTTTAGTGTTATCACATTAGAACATGGTGTTTGGGCATGCTGCTTCTGTTTTGCTCAAGTTTGGCTCCAGAATAGAGTCTTACTCCCCTTGAGGTGAGTGAGAGCTGTGTATTTGCATCATTGGAGCCTACAACCCAGTTGTGGAGATAAATATAAATCTAAATCACAGTTACTAGTGCCAAATACCTGTGCTGTAATAAATGCAGGTCCGAGAGACAGGCTTGAGGACTTCTGTTTTCCAAAGTTAGGATGTGCGGACATATATTACACATTTAATAAAACCTGAATATCAGGGAGAGAGCACCCAGTCAAATCCTAGGCAGACAGCTCAGGAAATTCTTAAACCTTGGACACAAAGATAAACAGCTCAGTCAGTCACACCTTTAATCCCAGCACAGGGAGAGCTGGGAGTGGTGACCTACACCCTTTATCCCAAAACTCCAGAGACAGGACTGTTTCTGTGAGTTCAAGGTTACCTGCCTTTAATCCTAACCTGGATGGGTACATAAAAGACGAGACCAGGGAGAGGCTGAAAAAGTTACAAGACAGCTGGGTGAGAATTGACTGTGGTGCTTCCTCTCTCTGATATTTCAGCCTTCCCCCAATAATTGGCTCTGAGTCTCATTTGTAATACTACAAGGATGCCCAGTCATCTGCAGCACCTGTGAGTTTTGACACTGAAGTGTTTATAATCATAGTTTAAGTCAGTAAGGCTTTTAGGAAGGAGCAGCAGGAGAGCATGCAACTATTTGATGAAGCTGAACTGATTTTTAATACACTTTGATTCTATCTTGTCAATTATCCTCTTCTATTTGTCTTCCCATCAAACCCATTTTTCCCAACAAGTCCCCATACTTCCTTGTCTTTTTCTCTCTGTAGTACTGCATGGAACTGTTGCTTGCATGAGCATGGCTGGAGTTTTTTACTAGGAAAAACACCATAGGTGGCTACACCACTGAGGACTGTGTCTCCTCCCCCCAGCAACAATTAACTATGTTTGGCTCTTCAAGGAAGGGCAGGATCTTGGGAACCCTTCCCCATTCCTGATGGAATGTTGATGGCCCAGTTCTGTTGCAGATTGCCATTTCTGCTGTGAGTGAATGGGTGTGTCAGCCATGTCAAGTCCAATAGACAGCATTTCAAAAAGACTTTCTATCTGGTCAAGTTTCTTTTGTCCCCTTCTTTGGACTTTTCCTTGCCCTAAGGGTTCCTGGAGCCCTTAGGGTAAGGAAAGGGTGATGGTAGGTAGATGTTCTATTTACAGATGAACACTACTTGACTGATTTTAATAGGCAAGCCTATCTATGTAAAATGAAAACAAAACCCACCTAATGAGCATTCAGTAGAGCTGCATAATGGTGTTCTGTGAGAAGGATTCTGAGAATGAGTTTATAACTACTGCTATGGGGATATGTCTAAAATGTATACGTTCAATTCTCAGTCTGACCTTATTTCTAGGTAGGGTCTTTATCAGGGTAATTGAATGAAAATGAGGTCATTGAACTTGAAACTAGATAGGCCATGGACCTAGGAGAAAACCAAATAATATCTTTCTTCAAAAGGAACATAGCAAAATAACGAGTCCTTATGACCTTCTGTTATACCTGTAGATCAGTGTCTTCCCTCAGCTCCGCCATCATCAGAGAAGCTTCTTCCTTCAGTAGGTGGGAACTAGTGTAGAGATCCACAACTAGACAGTATTCAGAGAATGAATGACCTTGGATCACTCAGTCCTAAATGGAATGACTTCATCAAATCCTTTCTCTCTCAGGGCCCAGGGAGCAGTGCAGAAGAGAAGGCACTGAAAGAAGTGGTAGGATTGGAAGACACCAAGGAAACAGTGCTTACAGACACAATAGGATTGACAGTGAACTCACAGAAACTGGCAGCATGCACAGGTTCAAGCCAGATTCAGTCCCAGTGCTGAGAGGGTAACAGGACAGGAGTCCCCATTCCTAACTCAGAAGCTGTCTCTAATTGACAACCTCTCAAAAGGGAAGAATCAGTTGTTCCCAGTGCTGTCACACTGGGTATACAAACCACACTAAAGGGCATGCTCCAATCCCAACTATCACAAAACAAACTCAGTTGTATTTTTGGAGATTTTTCTAATGCTTTGTTTGGGCACTTCCTACCTTATAGGTCTTTGCTTAAATATTGTTTCCCAATTACATGTTTTATGATGTTTGTCTTTTGTTTCACCACACACACACCTCCATGTTTCTGGTGCTTTTTTTCTGGTATTTTTTGTTCTATTTTTTTAATTGGTCTTTTTGTTTTCTAAAGAGATAGAGAAAGAAGGCATGGAATTGGTGTAAAGGATCTGGGAGGAGATGGGGAGGGAAAACCATGATTGTAATATGATGTATGGAAAACCATTTTAATTTTTAAAATGAGGCTAATGGGGTAAGTTGAAATCGAATATGACTGGTGCCCTTGAAGAGGAAATTTGGGTACTCATAGAAATATACATGGAGGAAAGTTAAGACAGAGAAATGTAACAATACCAGACAGGCTGTAGCAGGGAGCTTTGATATTTGACCAAGAGCAGAGGGAAGTCAACTCTCTTGGATTCTCTAGTGCTAGGAAGCAAAGCATTTTGGTTGCATAGTACTGTAGCTCTCATCATTTTATCTTTCCTTTCTTGGACTTCAAGTCTTGTTTCTTTTGTTACCTTTGAGAGTAAATCTCTGATCAAAGCAGTCCACTTCACTTTTCTTCAAATATTATGGAATAGTATGTGATGACTTTTCCTAACCAACTGTTTCCATGCAAATTTTTTTTTTCCTTTATTTTGTATTTATTAAAAAAAAAACACACAGTAAAAAGAATTTAAAATGTGGAAGAGTTAACAATAACTATATAGAGGATAAGAATGATAAGCATGGCTTATCAAGGGTAGACATACAAATAAGATTGCTACACCTATATTTTCTTTGTGTTCATCTTTCCCTCTGAATTTTTTTTTTTTTTT